>JAYRBW010081384.1:0-23504 GCA_036023295.1 Invenusta paracnida | reverse complement strand
TTAAAAACTGACAGCAGTTAAACAGATTATGTTGTACAAAAGTTTTAGGCATATAGGCAATAAATTATTTATTATAGGCAAACTTACTTTTAATTACTGTTTAATTACTCTATGTTCTAGATAGTATATATAAACGTCTTTGCTTAGCATCCAAGGCCATTAGGATGCCGATTTAATCGATAATAACATGCAAATGGAGTTAACAAACGTGGAGTTCTGTTTTACGATACATTAAATGTTTTTGTTTATGCACAAGTCAGCTGGACAGTAAGCAGACGAAAATCTAATCCTAGGATTATTATTTCAGAAATATCATACTAGGATGATCGAAAACGAATGTGTTATTGATTATTATTAACATCGGCATCGTGATACAAAAGAAAAAATTAATAAATAATATCAATTAAATTTCATGAAAATATCTATATATATATAAACGTAGGTACTTATAAGATGTCCCAGAATAGAACAAATCTAAAATAAAGGTAGTATGTGAATTATTTAGCGGTAAATTTGACTGTGTTTAATTATTTCATTTAGATAACACGATTTTTGATTCTAGCATCCATATATCCCGAATTAAAGAAATATATAATGGCAACATATTTTAAGCTTCATATTTAAATAAATTGTTTAAATTTTCATAATAAAGCCTTTACGAAAATATGTGACTTTTAAATTCTACGAAAAATCGGGTATAACTTGATTTATATAAAAGAGCTCTTAATTGTAGAATTCATAAAGGTACCACTTTCTGACTAGAAAATCAATAATAGAAAAAACAATGTAATTAACCACAATACCACGTTGTCTTTGGATTACTTAATTTTAATCGTAATTAATAATCTTTAGAAACTGTTATTTTTATATGGCAACATTGTTACTTCCTTCAAATGTCAAGTTAAATAAATTGGACTAAAAATCACTAATCAATCTTGTCGAAAGATAAGGAAGAATGGAAATTTTTATTTTTATAGTTGGCAGTGAACTCTTACGAAGGTGTGTAAGTATACTAAAATGCCATTCAATTATATAATAAGAACGCTTAATTGAAAATACAATAAATATTAAATTTGAAATATAAGTTCTAAATATTTATTTAAACACAAAATTTATATTTCAATACATACTGTACATGGAGTAATTACGACATTACTGATATAAAAATAAGTAGTATAACGCCAATAAACTTTTCTTATTTAGATTTCAGTTAATTTTTTATTAAAATGAAGAATACATATTTATATTATTATCAAACAGTGATGTTGTACTACAAACTAAGTTGTAAAATTATATAAGCCCGAATGCAGTATTCCGTCATTATTTAGTGTCGGCACATTAAGACAATATAGCAGTCGCAGTGTGTCGGTCAGTTTAATTCAAGGGGAGGATAATAAATAAATATTTGATTGGTGATCGATGAAGATGATCGGGTCCAAATTTCTTGATCACGTCCGTGGAGCGCTTCCCAGACCAAGTTGAGTGTGTTTGGCTCCCATCGCGTATCTTCCAACTGAAATAAGTCATCGAAATACAATTGATTGGAAGTTTATCAGCTGTGGATTGGATACCTTGCCATTTAATTGGTCGAAATATATAGCTAATTAGAGCAAGTCAATCATTTGTATAATTAGTGTAAATTAGTAGAAAATGCATAAAATATTACTATATATATACTTATAAACATGAGTAAAGCTGCTAACATTGTTTTTATAAATATGTGATTTATATATAGCAGCATAAAATACATAAAATAACACAACAGCTTGTAATTTGCTAACTAATAATTATACCATTGATTTCATTATATCTTAGTCTAGTTTCAATAACATTTATGTTAAGTTTATAGCAAAATCCCTATTAAGCAATGTCAAATGTCTGACCACACTGGACTGTAATTAGCGGAGTACCATATTGACAGGGATCTGTTATTCGATCCTTTTTATTATATTATAAATGATATTTCTCAATGCTTAGACGAGCCCTATAAAATGAAACTGTATGCCAATGATACGTACAATTTTACCTCTCCAGGAATGAAATTAATTGTGAACCACCTTCGTAATCTTATACACTGGTCTCTCACTTGCAACAGTAGCTTATAATAAGTTTCAGTGTGGCAACAATTCTCTGGCAAAGATTAATGTCAATTCTCTACCTCATAATTTCACTACCACGAGCTCTGTTAAAGATTTAGGTATGACAATCTCCCCCAACTTACTAACTATACGTTTCCATTATTGCAAAAAATGCTATTTACCGCTTCCGCTTAATCTTGAAATGTTGCCCCTCTACAAATCAGACTTTATTAATTCGCACTTACATTTGTGCCATTAGAGAGTTGAATATTGCAGTTATACCCCAGCTTGAAATCCACATTCCAATAAAGACACTTAATATATATCTATTGACAAGAGGTTCAAAATCAAGATTTGATATAACTTGGTTGATCTAAATTTATTTTTTCAGCAACTGTATTGTTAATATTTGTGCACTCTCTTGCCAATGCTTTAGACACACGGTAACTCATTTTGACTCTTTTACAAACAAAGTTAAGTCTCTTAATCACTATCCATTAATTATGATCTATCTATAAATAGTTTATTTTGTTTAATGGCGTTCTGAAGATCATTTTACTTACTTAGGAACGAAAACTACGTGTATACTAGAAGTTAATTACTAGTAACCCACTGAATAGGGGAGACGTAATTGTGTACTTTTATAGTATACTTACTTTAAATAGAATTCCTTTTTTTTCCTTTATAATTATTTATTGTATATGTATGTATACTCATAGAAATGGATCAATAACAACTATAGAAAGGAAATTGTCCATCTCCGTAATGTAGACACGCGGCACCAAACGATTTCAATTATAGCATAAACTGTTGTGTTGTACAACGCCGCATTCTTATTGGAAACTCAATGCAGGAGTATCGATTGCTTCGAAACAGCGCTTATAGGTATAGGCGAGATATGAGGAGAATTTTCAAATCAGAAATACAACCTGATCCAAGCATATCTTATCTGGACATTATCAAAACTTTACTCGTAAAATCTTCTGCAGATTCGAGCAGTGAAATCCGTTTTTCAATAGCTGCTTGAATAACCGAGCTATCGCGAGTTTTATGATACCTTTCCTATCAATCAAATATTAAAAAGAGGCCTTTTTGCCCCGACTAAGAATCCAAATTAATGCAATGAATTAAACAAAATTTGGCGTCTAGTTGTTATTGATCCATTTCTATGGTTATGTTATCATTATTATCATAAAAATGGTGTCAACTCGATCAGTAAATCTGCTTCTAACCCCATGGAATATATAATCTCGTTGCCAAATTATTTAATAATGTGTTTATCATAGAGTAATTATATATATATATACACAGCTTCCACTCTTATTGATTCTGTATACAGTTCAATACTACTATTTAGATACTCGAAAGCTTTTGCAGAATATTGTTTTAATACTTGATTGCTGTTTAGTAGTTTATGTATAGTAAAACAGTTTTAATACATACATTAAATCATAGAGTACACGTCATAGAGAAATGACTCTAAGGACGTTGTTATGGACTCTGACATAAAAATAAATAAAATCTATATTTTGAGAGTTACAAGTTAACCACAATTACAATGTGTACGTATATATTTAACAAATATAATTTTATAATTATTCAATAATAAAATACTCAATATATTACACGTATTTTGGAAATAAAGGACTATTATTGTGATTTTGTTAATATTGATGGCCGTCATTCATGTCAACACTGGCAAATGTTTGAGCATTGAAAATGCCATTTATGACTGCTGTAATCACTAAAATCTAAAAGTTTGCTTTTTCCAAAAGCAAGACTGTAGACTAAAGGTAAGTTATAGATTTTGATAGCGAAAATAACATGTATATATTCTTAATAGGTAATTGTTCATCATTCAAATTTGTATATTAATTTGCAAACCAGTTCATTCTGTACATTTAGTGTTGTTATAAAGTATGAATATGCTTCGATGTATATTCACATAATCTATTTCAGTTATCTATGCTTATATTATTAATAAATAGATTGTTTTTACATTTTATCTATTTAGTTAGGTACGCATAAAACAAATATTTATTTACATTATACTACTCACAAGGAGGAGAAGACGAGCAGTAGTACAAACAAATTTGTTTCGTATGCGTTTCAATTAAAAAATATATAAGAAATGAAATCTACAATTAATTAAAAGATTTTAGTATGTATTTTTCAATGTCATTCAAAACACAGGAGTCGTTTATTTATGCATACTCTATACATTAAATTATATTTTACAGTCAACTTAGGTACGGGTTTAAATTGTACAAATTTAATATATATACTTGCTTTTAAAAGTAATTTAATCAAAATATTTAATACTACTTTTAGTCTACCCATTTACATCGAATTTATTAAAATGAAACTCTTTTTCATATACTATAATTTACAGCGCGATGTATATGAAATCAATGAGTTGAAACCATATTATGTATTATTACTATAGATATTTGTTTTACTTTATATATGTACAGTATATATTGTATTTACTGCATATGTTGATTAATTTCTGTGATTATTACTCTGTGATATGTATATAATAGATTATACTGTTCTATTATTTTCCTCAATAAATAACAATTATAATATTACTATTTGTGTATCAACAAATGTAAAATTGTGGTTTATTAAAGTTAAAAGTTAATATTTAATATATTCAAATTTTTAAAACTATTTAAATGAAATGATCAATGATTGAAATGATTTATTACTTACGAAGATAAATCAATTAATTCTTCAATAAGGGTATTATCCATGCTTAGAATTCAAATATATGATTCTTATACCATAAAGTATTTAACACAGAGTTTTGACTCAAGGATTGCGACCTTATAGGAATTAATGAATATACATATAAATACGCACATACACACAATAAGTGTATGCTAATTCTCACTGACTTTGTATATATTTAAAATAGATCAATATATAGTATTTTTACTTGTCTTTTTTTTCGTGGTAATTCAAAATCTGAAAAGGATCTGACTTTATTATTGATCATAATCTTCTTCAAATTGATATGGAATTTGTTTTCAGGAAACTAAATTATATACCTACATAAAAGTAAAACCAATATCTATGTATGATTCTTACATTGCATACTATATATAGAGAGTCTTTGGAAAGGCAATAAATTGTGTTAGTCGACCGTTTCTATTAAAAGAATTTGTCATGGATTGGTTAGTTCCACAATTTTCGTATGAAATTCTGCCACAGCCACAATCAAAATTGAGTGGGTGTAATTAAGCATAGAAGAATATTGGTCATCGAATCCTTTTATTTCTTCACTGGTTGAGACGATTCAGTGACTGTAAAATCAATCGCATATCATTCTCTGAAAGTCAATTGTGCAATGAGACTGTTTCAAACGGGAATAGAGGCAGAACTATAATTATCAAGGCCATTTAGTTCGAGTTATTGTTGATATTAGGTCACTTTACAATAGCGATTTAGACTCGATTGGATCAATCTTAGATTGACGATAGTTTTTATAAATTATGATTGACAGATTGGTGGAAGAAATTTCCATTGGCGTGAAGTCTCAGGTCAGTCGCGCGATCAATCCAATCGAGATTAGAGAGTCAACATATTAGTAATTTAGCTAAATATGGTAACTTTAACGTTCAAAATATGAACCACTTATTAAAATGGAAGTCTATTTATATTTCTATTTTTTTAGGAAGCTAATTATCACCTCTATCAATATCTGCTTAAAACGATTTCATAAAATATTTATTTTATGGTTTAAAATTAATTTAAAAAACTTGCTTTTTTACGTAAGATGTTTCCTTCTAGCAACACTAAATTTATAAGATTAAAATTAAAATAATTATATCAATTGAAGAAAATTAAAAGTAAAACAAATGAAAATTTCATTTTATTATCTTAAATTTGAAACCAAATAATACGTTTTTAATGAAACGAGAATGACAATAATGCTAATGCAAAGAAACACAAACTGATCGAAAATACCTGCTTAAAACATACTCCAGTCCAATCGCATAATAAAGTCATTTCGATTGAATGTTAAAGGATGGTGATGTTTGATAAGTGTCCATAGTGCTGTAGCCAATCGCTCTCTAATCACGATACACTCGCAATTACACTGCAGCTGTCAATCATTTCTCGGATATGCGTGGGATGGACACAGAAACGTTTAATGTAATCGGATATTGTTAAAACAACTTTACGATAGCGATTAGATTGAAGATTTGTCAATATTAAAGCAATTTCATTGGATAAAAAGCTGTATTTTGCTGGCGCCATTTGAGAAAGTGTCTAGTCGCTCGATCAATCCAATCCAATCTAATCCGATTTGTAAGGTGACCTATTAATAATATCTTCATCCAGAAATTAAAAAGCAGAATTTCTCGTGATTTGAAGCTTTCAATATCTTGAAACCTGCTTTAATTCTTATTAAATCTCCATTATATGAGTGCCTGTCTACTATATATATTGGCCAACTAAAATTGATACGTAAATATGATCGAAAAACGATAAGCTTAACCACTTTAAAAAAAGTATGATAAAATTGGTAATAAAAGTAGGACTGAAATAGTAAAAAGAAGATGCGTCTTAAAATGCACTAAAATATATTATATTCGCGTAAAAGGGTGCTTAGATATGTATAATTTAATTACCTACATACACATGATATATGTTTTATTGCTGTGGAAACTGACTGGAAAAATATTCATTTCAAATTGAGCTCTTTAGCCAATAGGAAAACAGTCAATTTTTAATGTTTTAAATGTTTTAAATTTTATTTTCAAGTAAATCTTCCATTTTTGAGGTTTGCGATTGACTTGAAAATTAAAATGCCTAATTTATAATATTCATGTAAAACATGTTATGCTATTTTTTGTTGTGATAATTAACCTAAGAAATATATAACCTGAAATGTGCCTGTTTCGACAAATCGCAATGCAATTGTAAATTTCCAAATGGAAGGAATGAACCGTCACCATTGTTTCCACCTCGTCGATTGTCATAATTATTTTGAAATAACTGGACACAAACTTGTTTGTCAAATCTATATTTTTTTCGAAATTCTCTGTCGTTATATTCAAGAAAGGGATTAACTTATTAATCTATTAAATTAATTGATTTGATTAATTCGTGCTATTATTTCATTATTCATTGATATTCCAATTTTCTATGTTATTATATCGCTCCTTATAGTATTCTCTTTCAAAAATGAATTAGTTGAATTCTCAAGTTAGCTTTAAACGCATCTTGAGATTTTAAGTCAGATTTGGAAAAATCTCGAGTTTGGTTTGGGAATACCGCCCTTAATGCCATATTCAGGACTAATCATACATGAATCAAATCTATGAAGGTGAAGGGCTATTTTTACTTTTGGTGGATGAATTTTAATTTCTGTGCTTTCTCAGTTTCAAAAGTAATTTATTAATTATTTACTTTATACAAAAAAGAAGTTTTCTTAATATATATACCAACTGACATTTTACATATATGCATATTTCTTTCAATGATATTTCATGTTTTCCTTTATCGACCAGTATGTTTGAAATTTCCTTTCTTTCCACATGTTTATTAGTACATTTTCCTGATGACCGGTGCATTGTAAATATTAATATAACCTTATAATACATACACACATACCAACAAATAGATATTCTCAATTTCACTCCAAAATTATCGTAAAAATATGTAATTTTGCATCCGCAGCGACACTCTGAGGTCATGAGCGAGGTTAACGGTATATACCAGCCTTATAATCATTACCTCCATTATACACCACATTTTAGATGTTATGTGTTACATGTTATACGGACTGAATTCATGAAATTATGAACTACAAGAAACTTGAAGATACCATCAGTAGCATCAATTCTGCAGTACTTCATTGTACAAATGTGGACACTGACTCTGCCTATATAGCACAACAATGAAATACACATTCACCGACTACAGGGCTTATCATTGCTTCCGATCAGAGGATCAAATAATTAAAGTTGATGTACTTTTATCTGCTAGGACAGGCATGGGGCCTTTTGGAGTTCGTATATCATACTTGATAGTTTTTTTAGCTATTTGTATAATGCATTAAAATCTAAATCACTTATATAGACGTGTTAAGATGCAATATGCTAAGCAGCTGGCTCATCTGTCGAAAGTTGGGACTCTCGCGTTTTTATTTAGAACTCCTGTGCACTATATAGACTAAATATAAGTCTCTGTTTTCTCGTCGATTTTTAAAATCATTTTAAATAAGGTTTAAAATTATAAGTTGGCTTATATTTTTTCAATAATAAAATATGTAAAATATAGTTTGTTGTAGAGCTCGTATAGAGAATTTTTGCACGCTAATATACCACAGAATGAATGAATTTGAATTGATATTTAATTGCCTTAAATCGTATTTGATTGCTTAAACACGCGCATGCCTGCTCTAAATTTACAGACTAACGATGTAAAGTGGCCTTTAAATGGCAGAACACCAATATACTTGATAAGTACAAATTAATAGTTGATTGCTTAACGTCCCTTGTGATAGCGAGTATCTAATACTGTATTTGAAAGAGTCACTGTCTACATTTGATTGGGCGAAGTAGACTAAGTTAACAAAGTTGCTATAAAAGGTTTAAAAGCATATATAGGCAATATAATATAAATAAATAATAAATCAGATTGTAAATTAAATTAACATTATAGATCAAATTCGACTTTCGATGGAATTTGAAGGTATAAAAGGACGCTGCCTTAAAATGAATACCTAAAAGTACATTTTAACAATTAATTAATATTTAAATGCTGTACATCTTTCTCTCTATAGTGACTGTAGAAACACTTTTATTGTGTAATGTTCCATTATGTAATTCCTTCCAAAACATGGCATCACTTATAGAAGTCGTAGGTAGGTAGTAGTTCAATCTCACCAAGATAACAGCCGCATGCCCCATCCACCAATAGGAAGCCTCCACTGTGAAAGCAGCGAGCCAATGAGAGTCCACGCTCTCCTCCGGCAGGATTAAAGCCGCTGTTCCACCTCCTGCATCACCACCCAAGATATATTCGTGGAGCGCCGTAGACGCCAAGAAGACGCTGCTCACCAAGATAGCTGACTTTCTCTCCTCATGTCCACACAAGGAAGCGTCTCTGTCGACAACTTGCTAGTTCGAATTCGCATGAAATCTAGCATGGACGACCTCCGCAGCCCCGCCTTCTACCGCGCTCTCATCGCCGAATTCCTCGGCACCTTTCTCCTGGTGCTGGTGGGCGTGGCCTCCTGCGTGATTCCCGGATCTGGGGGCACCCTGGGCATCGCCATCTGCTTCGGCCTCGCCGTGGGCACCGTGGTCTGGGCCATCGCCCACGTCAGCGGGGGGCACATCAACCCGGCGGTCACACTGGGCATGTTGGTGGCGAGGAAGGTTTCCCTCTTTCGGGCGGTTCTCTACGTCCTCTGTCAGATGGTTGGCGCTCTGAGCGGCGCGGCAATCCTCCTCCTCTTGCTCCCCATTCCTGAGGGCGGAGCGGGTGTCACCCAGCCGGGCAAGGAGATCACGCCACACATGGCCTTCGGCATTGAGACGCTCATCACCTTCATTCTTGTCTTCACGGTCTTTGGCACATGCGACGGGAAGCGCACGGACCTCAGTGGATCGGGACCTCTGGCGATTGGCCTCTCTGTCACGCTGTGTCACATTCCATTCGTGAGTGATGCACAGTCCTTTTGTTTAATTACGAATTCTAATTTGTCGAGCAATGTTTCGTTCTTTTTATATTTATAAGGATGCTAAAATAATTCGGAAAAAGTGACTTAATTGCATTAAAGTATTTTGTGTATATTATAATAAATCGGATAAAGTAAGTAATACTAATAATGCAATAAATTTGCAAATTGCCGACAACATATTTTATTAGATATCCCATTTTTATAAAAATACATACATCTTCGATAGAAAAAAAACCTAACTTTAACTCGTTAATCTCCTTATTTGCATTTTGATGGTCGGTATCCTTATAAGTGTTGTTATTATTTGTCGAAACAAAGAAAACATGCATAATACATAGTTGATTTAATTGAAGCAAAGAAATGAAGGAATAGAAAACTTTTAAAAGGAATTTTGTCATTTCTGTATTCTTTTTTTTTACTTTAAAATTTTGTTGGAAAACTAGAGTTAGATAGAAACGCTTACCTAACTCAGTTGTACTGTTCTTAGTAAGATCATTTTTGACCCCTCTTTCCACCCGGCAAGACCTTTAATACCATCTCGACAATACTCTCTACTTTCTGGGCTGACCACTCAGCAACTGTTCTTCTTAAAATTTACAATGAAAGACGAAAGTCTCGTGTTTTTTTAGTGAGACAATATTTTTTCGCCCATTATTGATCGATATATTGATTGTAAATCTGATATTGACCCATTTATCCTTCAGATATAGTAGGTATTAAAGATTTTTAATGCGATAACTTTTGCAATAATAACTTTGAAGAGAAAATCTGTGCTATAACTTAGAATATTGGGAATATTTATACGTATAAATATCGATGATTAATAATTAATTAATACGAATAAACTGTTATCAACAATTTCTCGTTTCATTATGTTTTACAGTAGGTATTGGCATTATTAAAATTGTATTACAACGCTATTTCACTTAGAATTTTATAAATTCTAATCTTAATCGGCAACTTTTTGCAGTGATAAATTCAAACTTTTATATATACATCCATTAAAATATCCAAAATCAAAACTTGCACATAATGTTGTGCTAATCACGCTATATATATATAGATGTGTATATATACACCGACTTAGTTACTGGCAGAGTTTTGGTGACCTATTTGATATTTTTATTTCGATACAATTTGACTTCCAAGTATATTTTGGGGTTTGGTTGCCACAACAATGTAACAACGTAACACTGTAATCAGTATGTATGTACATGTAATGAGAGTACAATAAAATGTCGTCGTCCTTGCTGTTGGCGGATTAAGCCATCAAGATAGTGTTTGTATGAAAGTAACAAGCTGTCAGGAGATGCCATACATCTGCCTTATTGTAACGCAACTTTGTGGTTGAGCTACGTATAATGTATTCGTAAATATATATTTGTATACAAAAATACTTTTAAAGTTTAATTGGAGAATATTTATTAGCTACTAATCTCCATTTTAGTTTTGTTCAATAAATATAAATTGGATCTTTAACTATATCAGAAGAGAAATTGTTCATCTTCGTAATGCAGGAGTATCGATTGCTTCGAATAAATACGTCTACTTAACAGCTGCCTACATAACTTGGTGCAGGCGAGATATAAAGAGAGTTTTCAAATCAAAAATACTATCTGATCCGAGCATATCTTATCAAAACATTATCGAGACTTTAACTAACATATTTTCTGAAGATTCGAGCAGTAAAAGCCGTTTTTCGATAGCTGCCCGAATCACCGATCTATCGCGAGTTTTAGGAGACTTTTCCTATCTATCAAATGCTATAGAATCAACCAACATAAAATATTACTCCAAAAGCGGAACACAATTGCCCAGAATAAAAATCCAAATCCAACTATTGGCAATAACCGAAAAACTGTTTGACTGCATAATTATAGTTGTAATCTTGACACATGCAGTAATTATTTTGTCATCAAACGTGAAATGTTGTTTACTCAAGAGCACAGTCATCGTCGCCAGTAGCATGGCTATGACACATACGGAGTATTAAAAATTAAATTATAAATTCGTTGAATAGGCCCCATATAGTAGATATCTTGGTATTCCTCGGTTAATTTTGCTTTTCGGAGAATGCTTTAATCGGTCACGAAGTTTGCTCGTGGACACTTTAATAGGATTGATAATTTGCCAAACCTTTGTTTGTTTAAAAGTATTTCGAAATCACAACTCAAAAGCTTGAAAGGGGGGAAGGTAGACGATGTCAAAGGCCCTGATCAGGATGAATAAAGTTTATGTTTGAGGTATGTATATAGCAAGAAAAAGAAGTCGAATATTAGCGACATAGGTTTGGACATGTTATCCAATCAAAATTCGGTATTTAAGTAGGTCAACAAACATCACGTGACTTCGTATTGGGAAAATATAAAAAATACCTGCTGCTGTGAAATGGTATTCAGTGGCAGTAAAGGCCTGTTGCGATTTTAGAAACTTTTATGTAATTTATTTACTTAACTATATAAATGTTTAATGTTTTAAATTTCTTGAAGAATTTGAAACATAAGAAAGTATGTTTCCTACGTTTAGCAAACACGCTATAAATCCTTGTTCAAAATTAAAAGCTAAATTCTGTTGCAGTAAGTATATTTATTTAACAATCAAACAATAATGATACATTGGGTTTCGTGTAGAAAATCATTTTTAAAGAAATTTAATAACAGATCCTTCTATTTTTGTGAACAATATTATTTCGTTAAATGACTGAAATTTAGTACTTATGTAAAATAAAAAGCTATTGGTGCTGAGGTAATATGGAAATGAGGACATCATGAATATTATTTCGATTTCGCCAATAAATCAATTATCATTTAATTAACTATTACGTCACGATTTTCAATAATAATGATTCGCTTCATAATTATTGTAAAATCAAGTGATTTTTCTTGAGTAACATATTCGTCTATAAAGTTGCATTAAGAGTGCATTAAATGAATATTTCGGCCCTTAAAGTTGTACTCTGGCAGTTGACAGTAAAGTTAACTTACTGAATGTTATTGATAGAAAATAGGTGTAACTTTCATTAGTGTCGCAAGTTTTAGATGAAAATTCTAACAGAAATCCAGGCCAACCCTGAACTGTAGATGCGTATCCACAAGCAAGTTACTAATTCGTTCTAAATTATTCCGTACATATGCTATACTTAAATGTACTCTTTAACTTTGGAATATATTATGCTATACTAAAAGTATTTCCAAAATCCATACTCAGTAAACGTTATCATTTTCTGGAATCTGTATTGTTGCAAGCATAGAATTTATATATCATGTTCAGGAAAAACATTGCTTTAGCGATGATATTGTCTGAAAGGCTAATTGTATAGTAAATGTTTAATACTAAAAAGACAGCTATATAACTGATCTTATCAAATGGTTCCCTTGTAATTGCTCCATTTAAAGGCAAAGTACTAACTATGTCGATGTATGTATTAATTATCTATATCACAATTATATGGTAGATATAATATTACGACAATTAGGAATTACAGTTTTATTATGTTTACGAAAATGTATCTTAAGCAAACGTTATTTCGTTTCAATGAATATCCGCACCTTAAAAGAAGAAGATAAGTTGACTGTAAACTTGGACGATTGATTTAAATTACGAATAATTAGAATGAACTGGTCGTAAATCATCTGAGATAAGGGATATTTAAATATGTCAACAACTACCATTCATATTTCATGAAAAAGAGATTATAAATTATATAATCAATGAATATATATATATTTAAGTTTACGCGATTTGAACCAATTAAATAAAGCAAATTTTGAATTACGGTGGCATTGACGTAAACATTATTAGTCAATTAAATCATGCGTATAAAAAACTAAACACTAGATAGACTTGATTATTTAATTCTGTAATTGCAAGACAGACATATGACCAACTCATTTTATAATAATAACAAACATTTATTATTGATAATGTGAATTTTTTACCGAAAATCGAAATTCAACCAACATCCTGTATAAAACTATTTGTTTGAAGTTTCCTCGGCTTATATTTTGGAGTACAGAATTTATGGCATAACAATCGATTCAATTACGTTTACTAATCTATTTGAGAAATATCACAATTTGAAGGTTAGACAATTAATTTAAGAACAACATTTTATTTAAACTTTTGAAAGAAAAACAACAAGAAGAACAAGAGTTTCAACTGTTTTAATGTAAATGTAATGTTTCGACTTGGAAGCGGACGTTTGGATAAAGGCTCTTATCACATCACAAATCGGTGAGCAAAAAGTAAACATGATTATAATACGAAGTAATCTAAGTTTGAAGTGTAGCGAAATTATCAACGCAATTATGACACTAATCGTATATATATAGAATATATATTACATGCCAATCCAATATTAACAAGCGAAAGGCGAGCCTTTGAATCGAATCAAGAGCTGAATATACTCAAGCTAACATATTTACAGATTAATTTGTTGACATGTATTTAGGCCTTCTCCATTGTTGACGTAATGCTGATGTCTGTGCTAGCATTAAAGTCTAGTCAACGAATGATTTGCTTTTATTGATAGATAAGACTCTTCAAAGTTATTTCTACACCATAATGAAACATACTAGCATATATTAGGCAATTGTATGTAGTTATCTTTAAAAGTACGTGACAATATTGTGCACATGGCACCTTTAAGTGGATCTCATTGAATCTATTTATCCAAAAGGACCAAAGTTTCGTGTAATGTCCTTCATCTGTGTTATTTTTGGTTGTTAACTTTATTATTGTAATTTATTAATTAATAAGAGTATATATGTAGTATCTTTCGTTTAGTGCATATAAGTAAATTTAATTTTCTTAAATTGCGTGTTCGAAGTTTTTGAATTAATAATAAAAAATTTCCATTCAAAATAGCTGAATTAATATTTTTTTGAAACTCCAATTTCTACCCTAGATATAAAATTAAGCCAATAAAATGTTGATTATCGAAACACACGTCTGATTACTAGTCAACATGTTACAGTGTGACCCATAAATTACTTATATATATATATACGACTTTGAAATTAACAGAAGCTTTAACTTGCATAGAATAGAAAAGTATGCATTTGAAACAAACATTATCACGATAACTAAGCAAGAATGATGTTGATACTTTGGAATTACCTGGCTGGCATCGTAATTATTGAAATAGTTATGACCGTTTTGTCATGTCAAAGTCGTTTAATATTAAATATCGGTCATTTAAAAAAAATTGGATCAACTTAAATAAGAAATCGGCACACGCTTAGTTTAGTGCCATCCCTACTTTTAGTGATGCAATGAACCGCTTAAAAAGAATTAACTGTCAAGGTCGTATCTATGTATATGTGAAATATTATTGAGCTGAAGCAATAATTATATAAATTAATTATAATTATTATAAAAAAACTAAATGTAACAGTAATTGAAATAGTTATATAAGGTCCATATCCGTTACGGTACTTACTGTATACAGTAATGACCTACACTATAATGACCTTGACCACGTCATAACCATCGCTTTTAAAGCGATTCTTTGCATCCCTAAAAGTAGGGCGGCCTAAAATAAATGTGTGTCAAAAAATCAATATTTCATCTTAAATTATTTTGATTTTAGGAAAGAAATGATGACCTGGTTACAACTATTACCGAGATACAACAGATTCGACTAAAAGCTGTCGTAACGTTTGATGTTCTTTAGGAACACTACATATATATTGGGGCGTACCTGCATACGTGTATACCTACTGACTGCATCTGGGTCTTTAGCACCTTGTTAGGGTGTACGCGATAGAATTAAACAAGGCTTATATAGAGAATCACTTAGGCTACCATGAACCAGCGTACTTTAACCGCGTCCGAATGTTTGTAGAATTACTCACGAAACGTTGACATAGTCTTTGCTACATGGCTATATTTCTGAAGAAAAGTCATTTAGAGATTATCGGCAAGTTATATTTATTCCATTTTGGTGTAAAAGACAATACTAAATAGAAAAATGGGGTTAACTACGAATCTAGTAATTAGCCATAATGTGTATCATGTGTATACAAAGAACTTTTATAGACATACATTGTTTCCTTTGACTCCATTTATAATATTGACTTGTCTCGCATTCATTTAAAGTGTTCCATGTGACATAGTGTAAATTATTATCTCTGAGCTAAATCTACGCGCATTCCACATAATCAGGCTTAGATTGTAACATGCCGCTGGAATCCCTGCAATTTACTTCTGATTTATGAAGCTAAATTGGTGTATAATATAGATTTAGGTAATTATTGCATTCAGAACCACCTCAAATAATTGCCTTTGTTATATTTATATATTATCTGAAGGTAATCGTGTATTTCAGCCCTAAGCTTTGGTATCATGTTTCACTTAGTGTAATTATCTTCTTGTGTATCATATTTCTTGTATACGATTAATCTGCAGTGCCTATAGCTGAACATGACACATTGTAAGGATGCTATAGAAAAAGTCAAGGAGCGCATAATGTTTGTCAACCATCGAGTTCAATCCTCAGTAATGGATCGATAATCACTAGAAGGGAAATTGTCCATCTTCGTAAGGAAACGATTTGAATTATGAAATAAAGCTGTTGTGTTCTACAACGCCGCACACAGCATTCTTATTTAAGTCAACTCAATGCAGGAGTATCGGTTGCTTCGATTACGTCGACTTAACAGCTGCCTACATAACTTGGTGCAGGCGAGGATACAAGGAGAGTTTTCAAATCAAAAATACAACCTGATCCGAGCATATCTTATCGAGACATTATCGATACTTTAACTGACATATTTTCTGAAGATTGCAGCAGTGAAAACCGTTTTTCGATAGCTGCCAGAATAACCAAGCTATCGCGAGTTTCAGGAGACCTTTCCCGTCTGTCAAATGCCAAGAGAGATCCCTTTTTGTTCCGTGTAAAAATACCTGCTGCTTTTAAGCATCGATTTAAGCAAATTTTCTTTCTGCTAGTTTTTCATTCATTTCTATGAGCCAAGTAAATAAGGGGTCAAAGATTTCACGCGAAAGTGCTGTCAGAAAGAAAAGGACTTGAAATGTAATTGTCGTGTTTTTATAAATGTTTCTAATGCTATAATACGTAAAAGGAAAACTTAAAAAATGTTTGCAGAGAAAGAGATGACTGCTACACAGAAAAAGAACTATAAATACGCATTATACAGGGTGGATAATAAATCTATGGAGACATTGGAATACCATAATAATTTATCATTTTAATTATATACTACATAAACGAAACACTAAAGTCTGTCAAAATACTATCAAGAGAAAAGTACCGTCTTGCATTGAAATAATCAATTTCTAATTATTCTTATATATCTCCAGACTTAATATAACATTCACCCCGTAGAATGGGAATTGTGTAAATGTCAGCCGAAGGAATCGTATTTACAAATTACCAATATATCTTTTGGAATTTAAATCAATAAATATCGAATTTTTGGGTATATGATTATAATCAAATCCTAGGATCAAGTTTTGGTTATTTAAGAAAGTTCCGTTGTTTCCTCATCTTAAACAGTTGAACATTCTAAAACTGTAATAAAAACGGTTTAACTATATTGAGCGATCAATATTTCTAAAGTAACCTCGAGCGTGCATTGTTTGAAGTTTAGATCACAATCAGCCAAGGAATCAGTCTAAGAAATATCACCATAAATTACACGAGGCCTGCAGCTGCATTGTTGGTTACGTCACTGCTTTCACCCCTGGCCCTAGTGATCTTTAGAATTAGTAATGAAATAAGCAGTTGTGTCAAAACGATATAAAAATGGCACTGAGATAGATTTCAAATTTCTTTTCAAGTTTTCATCGATTTAAAATCTCACTCAAAGTATTGTTTGATCGAAAAGTTATCATATTTTGCTATTTAACTCTTTTCTAAATTCAATTTCCACGCTCTATGTTTTCTTGCGTTTCTAGCAGATTTTATTCTGCGTGAAAGTGAACTTTAGAACTCCTATTGTTCTTGGATTTGATAAACCAATCGATATCGCTTTATCTACTTACTCAAGTTGTAAATACATATTATATAGCAGTAAATTTAAATAGTAAATTTGAGATCAAATGCATTCTAAAGCGAAGTGGTGAACTTCAATTTACATATATTGAAATGAGTTCCCATTTTATGACAACATCGTGAAAAGGCGAGGAAATAACTGCCAGCCACTTCCACTGGTGCCGTCTGCAATTATTAGGCTATAAATATATCCTTTATCGTTTTGTTAATACACATATTATGCACTCACGTCTGCTCCTGTTTCTATGGTTTCAGATTCAGTTCACGGGGGCAAGCATGAATCCTGCCCGAAGCTTTGGCCCCGCTGTTGTCTACGGAAGGATGGAGAACCACTGGGTAAGTGAAAGAGAGAAGAGCTAACATTCTTTTGTATATCCCCTGTCCCTGTAAGTGTACCTAGATACGACAACTTTACATACATAGGATAGAGAGTAGAATATACCCTCTTCAAAGGACTCTCTATCACGGTAACCACGGAACGGATGACCTTGGAGCTTTGGAATCGTCAGAAGGTCGTCACAGGCTATCGATCGAGATGGCGGGCTGTAGCGGTTATCCTATTGCTCCTAGAATCCAGGTCATTTAAAGTCAAATAAGAGCGATTTTTCTGATTAGCTATTATTAAAAATCTGTTAATGTTTGACTCCGTTGCTATGGAGATACGACAGAACGTTTAGTCGGCGCTAGTCTCTTGCTGATTCCAAAGCTTCAGGGTCATCGGTTGTTTAGTTACAGCCGCCGTTTGAAGAAATGTTCTGAGATTAAACACTGACTTAGAGCCAAAGTTTTTTAGTCGTTCTACAAATTCATGGAGAATAGGCGCATTATTCAAATCGAAATAGCTAAAAATAAAAAATCACGCATGTTTGCTGTAGTATTCGAAGGTATTTTGAAGGCTGCATGCAGGGTTCGTCTAATTATTACTAAATATCTTTCATACGATGGAATAAAAATAGTTCCCTCACACCACAATTAAGGCGTACCTATACCTGGTGTGACGGAGGGGGGAGGGGCTGGAGAGGTCACGTGTGTCGAACTGAATTAATCTCATCAACAGAGAGACGATGAACGAGCTGAGATAAGAGAGTCAAGGCAGCTTCAACTCCAGTAGGTATATGGTAGAACATCTTTGATTGACAGGGGGGGGGGAGTGATCTCAGTCTGATTGACAGGTTGCCTAGGGAACAGTAAGAACTGCCATGTTGAGTTGAGATTGCCGGTAACATTCCCACGAGGCTCCTGTGCGACCCTCGCTCTGGCTCTGTGATTGTGTTGTCCTGGCTATCGACTTAATGGCCGGATATTGGTAGTGTGATTGTTTGGGTATTACTCGACCGTTAGTAGCTGTTATATGGGGATTGACTGTGGTTTTCGGGGTCCTGTGTTAACTCGTTTGTCCAGCTGATTATTCTCTTGAAGGGATCCAATGGGCACCGCGTACATGTTTTAATACGTTTACGAAGTAATTGAAAGCTTGTGTGATTTATAGGTGTTGACTTCGTAACAGGTAGCATATGATCGGCAATGGGAGTATGTATTAGCTGAAGATAGGTTGTTGAAGTAGCAGTGCCGACATTTATCAGAATATTATGGAAGCTTTATCAATGATTATTGTTTTTATAATTAATATAATGAAGATAATATAAAGTTAAGCACTATCTGCTTCTTGTTTAATTCGATTATGAATATTTTTAATTTCTCTATAATGCCATCATTTGTTTTATAAGATGTATTATATTTTAATGTCGGTGGATTAGTATAGTAAGCTTAACCTTAGTTTATACCATATTATGTTCATTTACACTTTATAGTATCTGCAATTATTTGTATAATTTATTTGATTTTGATGTTCTGTTTTTCTTGAAGATAATATTTAGTAACAGTTTTAGCGAAACTTTTGATTTCTTAATCCATTTGTTATATCTTTTGCCCTAAAGCTCTGCTGCATAGTTCATTTTGGAAACAGCAAATTTGTATTATGAATTAAAAGTAGTCTTTTCTTTGGATCGTAGATTTCTTACATTGTAATAAATAGAAGTTAGTTTATTCTTTTCTTACTTATATAGAATGAAATTTTGGTCTTTGCATAATGCACAGTTTTATTTCTAAATATACCTTATATAAAATATCACAACGAAGTGTGTCTTTAATTTTTGTTTAGGTATATATATCTTTCTAATCGAGATAGCAATCAGGATGTGATATCAATCAAGACACTTATAGGCCAAGAAGAGGATGTTACTATATAAATGATTATCTCAACCGTCGAAAGATTCCGCAGCGTTACATATTAGAGGAAGTCATTTTGCGCATAATAAACATGTCACATAAACATGTCCTGTTTTAACCGTAGCTTAAGTAAATATTTGGAATATTTACTATCTTCAGAAGTACACAATCTTAAACATTGAAGGATTAAGACCGTAGATACTGTATTTAGAACAATATCTAGGCAGGGTTAAAACATCCCTTTCCATTTATTTCAAGAAACAATAAATTACAGTCATAATTATCTGTTTTAAATAGAATTAATGTAACGAGCACTTCTTGGAAATGTCTTTCAACTGGATGTATAGAATCCGTGTAGATTGTAAAATAAATTAAGAAGGTACTGATCTGTTCAAATGTAGATTGATATTATTGCTAATAATAATAATAATACTAATAATAAAAGTGTTTTATTGCGAAAAAATTGACAGGCACATAGACTATGAAAACTAGTACATACGTTTAAAGAGGGTATATATAATTAGAGAGAAGCATTAACAATGATAGTGGTTTTGGGGATGAAAGAGTTGAGTTTGTAAGTGGAAGATGGATGGAGGAAATGTTTAGATCTAGAAAGGGTGTGTGGGATAAGAGGGTGGAGAGCATGTGCACTGTTTTTGTGAACTTGGAGATAACGTTTTTTAGCGAGAAAAGATCTCCTGGATGCTAGCGATGGGATGTTTAGGTCGTTGTTCAAACTTGTTTCCTGCAAATATCGTGGCTAATAATAAGTCACAAAAAGAATACTTAATCCTGGTCAGTCGAGCATTAGGCCACAGAAGTCCTACATCGTCTCAAAATATCGAATTAAAGAACTTTGTTTTGTGAATATTTTTGTTTTACTTTATAATTTACAGATTGACGGAGTAATAATTTAGTGAAGATCAAATACCACGACAGTAAACGAGCTACAAATTACTGATATATTTAACATATATTTCTTCGTAAATTAAAATATAACCAACACTGTGTATATTATAGCACAGCTGTATCGATTGATAAAACATTTCATAAACTTATATTTTTAAATAATATGTTTTAGCATTACATCATTAGTATACTACTAGCTTGCAATACGAGTAGTATATGCATGACACAGTAAAAAAAGACTCTATAAAATAAGATTTGCTGCCACTAATTTCCGATTTTCTCTTGTCCAGGGTTGTAATTATTTCATACAAATACAGCAGCCCTCTCCTTCCCTTCTCATCTGCACAGGTATACTGGATTGGACCTCTGTTGGGTGGTTTCCTCGCCGGCGTCCTCTACGAGACCATCTTTGCCGCCAACACCTCCGTCTCTCGGATGAAGAACTTCCTCCTCTCGAGTCGCTACGAGGGTGACAGCTTCGAGACCGACGCAGAGAAACTGGCTCGTCGGAACCAGCGCTACGATACAGGAATCGAGCACGGCGAGGAGCACTGTATGACGGAGGAGGGCGGCCCTTCCAGGAAGCTCATTAAGTGAGAGAGGATCGGACGGACCAACCGTTTGTCACTTCGTGTTGCCGCCTTTGTGATTGCCTTAATTCTTCGAGCCCAGAGTAATTTGCTTCTATTAGCTGTATAGGCCCACTCCCCTCCCCTCCCCTCCCCCCTCTGGAAGACACTAATAATAAATCTGAAGCTGACGTATGTATTGTATGTATGTATTAACCAACGATATAAAATTCCCTCCTTATCTGTATTTCAATTTGATATATAGTGTGTTTAACAATTATCTGTGTCTACCGAATTCGTAGACCAAAATTGCAGTAGATACTCTCTCATTGATCCATCAGAACAGAGAAATGTGTGCACCAAACACGCCACCAGCTGGCCCCCTCTCATCGCATGCGCATAATAACAAATCCCCCCCGTTCCCAATAGTAACATCCTTATTGAGTCATTTGTAATAACTTCTATACCAACCATATTTGCAGTATTTTACAACTTTAATAATATATATTTATTTGCTCCACTTCGTTTTTCGTATATAAGCAACACTAATTCACTTTTTCAGATTCCTGCACAACAATAAAAAAATATATCGCCTACATTTTAAAGAATTACAGTTTGTTTTTGCACGTTTTTCATATTTGACACGTCTGGGTCGCTAAATTAGTAACTTATTATAGCTGACGCACGCAGATAAAATGATCCGAAAAGACTGAAAGCAGTATTGAGACTGACGCTCAAGATAATACAGAAAACTCTTGACGACGAAATGTTTTCAAAAAGAGCTTTATTTTAGCTTATCTCAGTGAACTTTGAAACTTTGATTTCTTAGAAGTTTATTACATTCTTCTTTCAAAGAAATGTCGGTTTAAAAATATTTGGATTATATCGATTACGCTTATTAGATCATTTGAAAGATTTTAAAATGAAATCCATTCAAATATATGTATATATACACATAAAGCAGTGGACAGCTATTTTTGCGGCGTAGTGAACTCATGGAACACACTATAGGGGGTCCATGGTTTCGGATTTCTTCGATATACAGATGTTAGCGGGTTCTTTTATTGTCATTTACAGGTTTATGGATGAAACTGTCTGTTCTGTTGCACGGTTGGACTCCGAATATACATGTAAGAAGTAAATATAGGAATGCATAGGTATCTGTGTTTATGCAATATCTACATTCGTAAATATATTGATTGGACTTACATTAGTTTAATCGTCAATATTGCCTCAGTGTGTTTGATGATTATAAGAACTGCGTTTCTAAAAGGTCACTGGGTAAATTATGCTTCTTTCTGTAAATATTGATGTTTAAGGAATAATAAACAATATCTTCAATAGTGATAGGATATATGTATATAGTCGTAGTTATTATGAATAACTTATTGACAATGTTGAATACGCGTTATACAAGCAAAACGTTATATAAATACATAATACTGATAACACAAAACTTGATTAACATGTATCGAAAGTATGTAGCAGGAAATCTGCCACTATTATTTAGACGTAATAATACATCTATTTATTTATATTTTAAACGATGACGCGGATTTTTCGTGCGTTTACCATTTTCAAGACACAAAAATGTAATTAATTATAACCAAATTGATTGAAACTAAAATATATCCTTAAAGCAATCTTATAAATCACGGAATTCTTTAATGTCATGAAGTCCTCATTAATAGCGGAAAAGCTTAAAGAAACTGAAATCCATAATAATCCTAAGAAAAATGTATCGATTCGAAGAAATAAAAAATCATGTGGATTATACATTTATCCATAGAGTAAAGATACATAGAGCTTCGTCTCTAGGCTGTTGCTAAGGATATAGCGTATAGTTGAAAAATCTAAATATTGAATTGTACATTATAGTATATAGTACATTGTAGTATATTAATAGTTTTGTTTTTTAAAACCAATATGTAATAGTATTGTTGTATTTTTTAGTCTATTTTTAAACTGAAAATAATTTATTTTTATTTGGATATATGGAA
>JAYRBW010081373.1:0-23507 GCA_036023295.1 Invenusta paracnida | reverse complement strand
ATGCAAAAATGCATAGACAGTGATGGGAAATATTTTGAAAAGTTATAAACTATTGAAAAACGATTGCAAAACATTTTATACTTCAATTATACTTCAGCTGTACATAAATGATGATTTCCATGTTTTTAATTGATGTTTTCCACTAAATAAATATCATTTTTGTCACATTTTGCGGTATTTTGAGATCAATTTGAGCTGATTTTGATCTAATTTAATTTTTTTAAATTTAAATATCTCTGCTTTCCATTGAGATATTAGCTTGAAATTTTCAGCACTATTTTAGATCTTTCTATAGTTTAATAAAATGCATAGATATTGCATATAGCATGACGGGTTCATATAGATTATACGAACTTATTAAACCCCCCTCGTACTTGTTATGTTTTGTACAATGGTTGTTTGTTCTTGAAATTGATAGCTTAGGCTCATATGACAACCGCATATTTTATCATTGACACAGAATGTGACGAACGATGTCACAAACTTGCTGACTGTATCGATGGAAATTGTGTTTGCAGACTTCCTCTGTTAGGAGATGGAATATATTTTTGTAACGACTGCAGTTTGTGTGACAAGAATGTATCTGTTTGCGATGCAACTCGTGAAGGTTGCGTTTGTATCGACAATTTTGGGTGGAAGGACAAGATATGCATCCCAAGTAAGTTCGGAAGTTTGAAAAACACTTTTTTGATCGAATATGTTGTTTTCTTGAACGTAATTGCATGCATGTCTTCTAAAATGGAGTATTTATATGTACAGGGTATCCCATAAGTCACGCACCATAGAAAATTTTAGAAATTTAAAAGTACTATTGAATATATATTGTACTATAAAACGATTAAGTCTAAATGTTTATATACTTTAAAACAAATGTTCAAATTGGCGACCTTCAACATCTAAACATTTCTGAGATCGAGTAATGCATGATCTTTGCACATTTTGGAGCATTTCTGGAGTAATTTTTGCAATTTATTGGCCGATTGACATAGACACGTGATTTAAGGTGCCCCTATAAAATGTTTGCATTCTGATTGGTCAGCCTAACTAACCATCTAAGCCAGTAACTAACAACTAACTATAACTAACAAACCTCATGCAATCGTTAATAATCGATTTACCTATACATTAATGTTAAAGTGGACATTTCCTATGGTGCGCGACTTACGGGACACCCTGATTGTATAATAACTATAAAATTTAGATCCTCAATTTTTAGATGTACAAGCTAACAAACGTTTTATTAAAATACGACTACACTAATAATGATTCCATTTTGATTCAATTTCAGGATGCAATGAAACCTGTCACAGACGCGCTAAGTGCATCAACGCAAAATGCACATGTCGAGAACCATTTCTCGGAGATGGAATAGATTTCTGCAACAATTGCAGTGCATGTAGCGAGCATTCCATCTGTGACGCAAGCAGACCTGGTTGTTTCTGCAAATCTAACTACAGATGGGATAATGAAATAAAAAAATGCGTTTCAAGTATATATATTTTTTTCTAAATTACATTCTATATTATGTATATGTTTGTACGAAAAATCTAGTTATCAAAAATAGAGCCTTAAACTTGTTATTCAGTAATCCTGTTTAGTACTACTGCTACTATACACATAGGCAATTCGTTTAACAAAACATCCATAGTAAAGACGTAGAATGCTGTCATGTAATGGTATTTTATACATCGAAAATGTTAATCCTTTGAGAAATATAAAGCAGCCTACATAGTTAGTGCTCAAATAGATTTGACAAAATGGTGCTCGTAAGGTTGGAATAAGCGTTCCATCTAATTGAAAATATGTCTATACTTACTAACTAAAATGTAACTCACTATTTTGATATGAAGCTGTATAGTGTATCAAAAATACAGTTTAGCCGTTTAGATTTATTCTTAGACTGCCTTATATATTATAATGTTTTACATATAAGTTTAACAAATAGTCCAAGTAAGTTTCACTTTAGCTATATTAACAAAATAATGTGACATACTTTGATCTCACTACTATCCTTGCCTAACACTCACTGTGTGCTTCAAAGTGAGTGCAGCTTAATTGTCTATTTCAAGGGTGTACCACATTGACATTTAACCATTTTAGAAATACCATCAAAGCAGCAAAGAGTATTTTATTGTTTTTATAATTACACGTTCTACAGTACGATAATAATTTGTTATTTACTATAGACACTAATAAATAGTTTCAAGGTAGAAATATACTATTAATTTTAATATAATCGTTTACAAGTACTGTGTGTTAATATAATAATGTTGCATTTTTTACTTAATTAAGATGAATACGTGTCTATATCTTACTTTTCAGAATGCTTGGACTTTTGCCACGATCTGGCCGATTGTATTAATGGTACTTGTTTGTGCACAACTGGCTTGCAAGGTGACGGTATAACGTTTTGTAATGACTGTCAGAAATGTGACAAGAGGACATCAGTCTGTGATGCAATCACTGCTGGTTGTCATTGTACAAACAACAGCTTTGAATATGATGAAAAGCTACAGCAGTGCAAGCCGAGTAAGTCTTGTATATACACTCAAAAAGGGATACTTAATTGAACTAAGTTGCTTTAGTAATCATGTAATCAATGTATGATAAACACTATTCTACATCCCATAGTGCAATTAACGTATGAATTTAAATTACAATAACAAATTTATCCATAAAATACATCTAAATTTTGATGCAATTTCATAATACATATTACACAAAAATTATTATAGAAAATATAATAGATTTTTATCGTTTTTTACATAAAAACCATTTTTGTCAAATATCATTTTATAATTGTAAAATATATATTATTTTACAAACTAAAGATGTATAATTCTATATCATATATGTATACGTCTAGCATTGATTGATATTGAATTGTTTACATTTTCTGAACTATACCACACGCTACGTACAACTTAAATACGCATTAAAACGAATTTAAAGTTCGAAATATATCACTTATACTTCGGCTGATATATAGTGTACTTTGAATTATTAGGTTTCATCAATTAACTGCTTAAATCTTGATTACTTTCATAATTGCAGAATGTGCTCATATCTGTTCGGAACATTATGAATGTCAAGGAGGGCATTGTGCAGAGAGTAACGTTTATTTCTTTATCTTAATTTATTTGGCTTAAATAAATAAAGAGTATTATATATGTACATACTGCAGTTCAAATATACATATTAGTTAGTCTAGATAATATTTTTAAACGTTAAGGAATATTTCTATAAAATATATATATCACTTGTATGATTAATATGCCCATTTTTAAAATAACATCGTTTTTTATTGTTATAAGTTATCTCTTTGTCTGGTTTTTTAAACACTTTATAATACAGACATATGTGGCTGAAGTGGTATTATTTTGGATGCTTCACGCTCCAATAGCTTTTCTTAATGTTGTGTTAGATTTTAAAGAAAAGTTTCCATTTTGATTTTGATTTTGATTTTAATAAATTCGTAAGCTTTATTATTAGGCTAATTAATATCTAATTTTACTAATTATTAAGGGAATTTAATCAAACTAATAAAATACGCTTATGAAAGAGAATATAATCTTACAAAAGGTAATACGATAATAAGATATGATAAAATCTTGTTAATATGTAAAATATAAGGATAACTAATTAACTAATGGCTATAAAAGCAAAATAATAAAGTTGCCGTCTATTAAATTCGAATTTATTATAGCTATTTACCGAGTTGATAATTTAATATAACTCAATTTTGAAAAATATACATTTAATGCTGACGAGAAGAAAATCCAAAACTAGTAATAATGACGTGCGCATATTGTAATTTGCATTAATCATTGAGTTAGAATGGCAAGATTTGTCACTCTGTAAAACATGAAATTGTCGTGTTTTACACATTACTCAAACTTTCAGACTATAATTTACAAATTTCATAAATGTTATCACAACGGTTGTGTATATTTTCAGAAATTATATTGCAGTCTATTGTTACTAACATTATTATTTTCAGTAGTATAACATTTTAATGTTTTGTGCATTTTGTGTATTTGAACAATTACATGCACCACACAATTGACACTGGCATTTGTCTTAATTGAATCGTCAACATAGTAGTATTGGCAGTAACAATCGTGTTATATATTTATTGTAAAATGTACGCAAACAAACAGATAAATTATAAAATTGAATATTATTAACTACATTTTGATAACATTTGTAGTTTATTTTAAATATTGTTAATTTTTGTATATTATAATATGCATATATGTATATAAGTTTTAGTAAATGTAAATTGTGGTATCTTTAGTTTTTGTCACGATATACATATATATACGCATTATAGTGTACCCACAGGTGAATTTAATTATATTACATTTATTTACATTTATTACTTTAAATATGAACAAAATATAATTTTAATGATCGGTTCACTATTTGTTTTTTAAAGCACTCAATCCATAAGTTAATTTAAATCTAGAATGTATATTATATGAAAATTGAACGTGTTCATCACACACTGTATTATGAAATAATTACCATATAATCGCAGTTAATCATAATTGAATAACAATTTATTATTATTATTACAACTATTTTATTTGTGTTCCATTACTAGGATGCAAACCCAAATGTACTGGTAATACAAAGTGTAGAAAGGGAAATTGCTACCAAAGTGAGTTTATGAATCCGTAGTTATTATGTATTTACTTTATGTCTGTTGATAAATGTTTGTTTAATGAATTGCAGCCTCTATACTGGGGGCTCCAAGTACAGTCAGTTTGGATTTTTTTAAGTTTGTTTTTTGGTGATTTCTTGTAGATAACAGATAACACAAAAATTTCACATAAATTCAAAAACCTCTTTAGCTGAAAATATTTCTGTCCAGAAATAAATAAATTTAACCTTTTTTAGTCCATATGAAATCGGTGGTAATCTGTAGTGAAGCTAATGGTATATACGCTCCTTTTAAATGTTGGTCCAATGCAACACTCGTATGTAGTATTTTTTTACATCTCTAGTCTTCTGGCGAAATATAGACATACGCAAACAAGTCATTATCAATATTTTGTGCATTATTATCATTTGAATTTCATCAGCAAGCAAATTGGAGGGCATCTTTTTTAATATATTAAATACATGTTAGTGTTATTTAGAATAGATTATTTTGTACACAAAATTGTACAGTATTTTTCGTCTTCTTCAAACAATACATCATATCTTTGAACCCAAATTTAGATATACTATTTAAACGGCTAAAACAAATAGGCCCTGGCTTAACATCTTATAGTTCCCAAGCTTGAGGCGATATAGATAAGAGAAATAATGTTAGACTTTTGCCGCTTTCAAGGTAATTCAGATATCAACAGAATGCTTATCGGAAATAATATGATGATAATTACTCAGAAATATCACTACACCATTTGTATCCCCGGTATTAAATGATTGCACTAAAGGAATTTTGTGCACTTATACAAATTTAGTGCACTACAGGAAGCGTGAAGAAGGTGTATCTAACACAGGTTTCCTGTGTTTCAGTGACAGTATCTTCGTCATTGCATATTTCCATTAGAGAACAGTTTCCTGCCATAACACATGTTCAGCTGAAGTGATGTAAAAAATTGTCACCAAGAAACGTACATTCATAAGTGATGAAGCCAATGACAAGAATAATTTCTTACTGTCAGCATTTGACAGAAAATAATTCCAGTTTTCTGGTATTTTGGTATATTTAGTCACACAATGTCACGTACCCATGCCACGTTTTCTTTTTGTTTAATAGTTCAGATTAATTTCATACACTTTTCCACTTGTGTTGGGATATACGCGATACCATTTTATTTAGTAATGTCGGCACATATAGCTATTTACGTCATTCTGGGACAACCTATCGATATGAAACACATATTTTATATAGATTATGATCAACTGTATATATGTTTACAATGAACTTGTGTGCTCTAAAATCGTTCCTTTATGGTTATTGGTCAGTTTATGCGTAATTTAGCATCCTATTTGTGTGCTGTAAACTAAACAAAAAATAATACATAATGATTAATAAACATTTAAATAAAATTTAATAATAAATGTTTAAAAAAATTTAAAATAATAAAGATGCTGTGTGCTACATTTGTATGCTCTAAAATCTTTCATTTATGAGTTATTTGTCAGTTTATGGAAAATAGGGCAGCTATTTTGAATTTGATTGATTAAAGTACCTCCAAGAGCCCAAAATGGGTTTGATCGTCATCCACTCGAAGCAACATTTTTTAATATACTGTTATCTACATGAAATTACCAAACGACATACTATTTCGAAACAATAAACTGAAAATAAAATAATTACCATCATCGGACACGTCACAATGAATAGATTTTAATATGTTTATGGTATACATATTAAGATAATTTATGGTTTTATGATTTTGCATTACGGTCATTTTTCTTCGGTTACAAATTAATACATTTCATACGCCGATAAACACATTTGAAATGTGAATTTGCTTTAACATATTTACTTTCTCGTATAAATAATCAAAATATTTATTTTATTAACGTTCGAGAAACAATTTCTTTCATACGTTATAAATTGAACCATAATTTAAAAAAAAAGTTTATCAAAGTATACATCAACTGAATGGACATTATATGTTTACTGAAATTTCAAGTGTAGCATTTTATGTATTTTATAACTTACTGAACTTTCAAGTACTACTAAGTGTTGCATTTTATGTATTTTATAACTACTTCAACTTTTTACATTGTTTACTTAAGAAATAAACAACAACTAATACGTTTTACAAGATTTAAAAACCAAAACCCCACTTTTAATTTATACTTATAATCCTAAACTTTAAGATTAGCTCTATTTATAGCTGATCTCATTGTATTCATTTTGATATAAGATATTTCATTACCGAAACTTTAAGAAATAGTGTCTAATGAAATATCCAATCTCAAACATTTTGAGGTAGAATATTTCATCAGGCGCTATTTTCATAAAGAAATATCCGATGTCAAATGACTATGATACATAATAAATGTTAATATATACTACACATCAGAACGTGTGTACACAATATCTTGTAATGCTAATAATTAAAGAAAAAATTATTTTACTAAAATACAAAGTAAATAAACAGTTTTTGTGTCTCCTCAAAAATGCTATGAGATCGGATATTTCATCAGGCGGCTGACGATAATTCTTTAATCAGAATAAAATATAACCAAATAATAATTATATTTATACATCCTTATGTTAAGTAAGTGACGTCGCTGATAAAAACACATTCCTAAATGCAATTATTTATGACATAGACAAATACTGTGACGCTTAATTTAAAACAAATTTTAGTCAGAATGATTTATATTCTTTATTTTTTCTTTTTTAATTTGATAACTACAAATAAAAACTTTAAATGTGTATCTATATATTATTCATACAAACAACATAATTGCGCATATCAATTTTATAATAACAGATGATTGTATGTCTCAATATTATGACATGCAAGTAATGCTCAAAGTGCACCGAGTCATAATAAATGAATTTTTTATTTTAGATTGTAAACCAAAGTGTCCCCACCACTCCAAATGTGAAGATTCAGTGTGTTCTTGTAACGATGGATTCACTATGGATTCAGTGACGGGAGCATGTTTCAAAGGTATCACATATAGCTTGTTATTGAATTAATTAATGAACTTCTATTAACATATGGTCATATACGGTTTGCAATAAAGACATTCAAAATCAATAATGGTAACTTCGAATGTTTACAACGTGACCTATAAGTATATTTCTTTTTGTAGCAATTTTTATTTATGTAATGATTTCAATATATTTCCAAATGAAATCACAAGTATATATTCAGATTATTTTACTATGTAGTAATAGCTAGTGTAACATTTTTTTTTCAATGTATAAACTTGCACATATGTTTGGAAACGTATTCCTGCATTTAGTAGAAGTGTTTAATAATATTGTTAAGTTGGTAAATTGTGAAAATTATAACATTACAGTAAAGAAATCAGCTAGCAATGCATGTTTCAATTTAACGATAGTTTTGAAAACTGATTTCAGCCTATATTAGCACAAATATATAAACTTTATCTCCGAATTAATTTTTATAGAATTCACAAATATTATTTTAATGTTTGTATGCATACAGATTTCTAATTTACTTTTTACGTTCAATTCGAATACACTAAGAAAGATAAGAAAGGGTTGTTTAAATTAACATAACTAACCTTGTACGTTATGAGCTCTAAAAATGCAAAACTCCATGCAACTTAACTCAAGTGAAGTCTTCTTGCGAGTAAGCAGTTACTTTGATTATGTAAACATGGCTTAGTGGGGATTAGTGGGGATTATCTATTTTATAAATAGTGAGCACATAGTTTAATGTAACATATTTAATTGTAACTTCCTAATTAAAAAAAGTGTTTAAACTTCGCAAGTAATTAAATAAACATGTTGTCTATCACATTCCATTGAAAAACAAATCAAATTTTGATAATACAGAGGATTTGAAAAATATACATTTTTAACATTTTTAAATATTAAAGAAAAAATTCTGAAGGAGTGGGTGGCCACAAAACTCTCACCACCTCCTGGTATAGATAGGGTTAATATTTATATATATGTATGTGTATGTGTATATTCAAAAACGATGACAAGTATAATCGATAAATACATATTATCTGTATATTCGTAAAATGTATAAATTAAATAATATAAATAAGACATAGTATAATAATATATTACCTACATTATAAAATAAATATGTTGAATTATTATTAAAAATCCAATTAAAATTATTGTTTATCTTACTTGAATAAGATATATCCAAACCTAAACTCTAAGAAACACTACACATGCAACGAATCTTCAGGTTTATTTGTTTTAATATTTGATTGTTTTTTATTGACCAAAATTTACTTTTTTCTATTTATTTTTGTTAATTACTTGTTAACAGAAAACGCCATTTGCACCAATGGGACATGTGTTTGCTTGCATGGGTATCAAACGCAAATTGATGATGGTCCTTGTATAAAAAGTATGTTATACCAGATTATCCGTATTGCATAGTATGTTAGAACTATTACTTACAAGAATTGAATTTCTTGGGAAATTTACTGATATGATTTAATGATAAAGATAATATACGATAACAATATCAGTAATAACTATAGTAATTTTTACTATACAATAAGAAATATTATTTTGTAAATATAAATAAATCGTACTACTTGTTATCGTACTACATTAATTGATATTAATAATTCATTTGTGCATGAATGAAAACAATACACGTTATTTAAGATAACGCATCTCTATATATCAAAATATTTGTGAAAAATAAAATGAACTTGAATTGTAACAGATTTTTAATCGAAATTTAAGTAGATCAGAACTTGTTTATGGTATAGAGATATCGCTATTTGATCATAATTATACATTAATAAATAATACCAATACATGTTTTACATGACTTTGTTTACACGAAAAATGAATCCCTTAATAGTTATTTTACACATTTTGTATATATTTTTAATACACCAGTGTAATATACATCACGTGTGAATATGTATTCATACTATTGTTATCTCCTGTATTAAATATAATTCGTTTTTGGGCTTGAACTACCCATCTGTTCATAGTTAACGCTATTTGCGAAAATGGTGTTTGCGAATGCAAGCCTGGATTCAGAATGAGCGAACACAATGGACTTTGTATGAAAGGTATGTTCTAGTTTTGTAAAGCTTTCTTCGTTTCATTAGTATTGATAATTTTTTATAATAACCTCATTTTTGAAGATTTGAAATCTCAACGTTATATTATTTTATTAAATAATCCGTTGAAGTTAAACATTAAAACTTACATAGTATATACTAATCTCTGATGAATATTAATAGATCCCTTTAGTTTTTATAAATAAATGCATACTTAGTATCTATGTATTAACCTCAAATGTATAATAAATAAATATAAATTGATTTTTGATTTTTGAGATTATCATCACTCAATGTATACTATACAGGTAGTCCTGGACATATTATTAACGCAGTTACCAACCTACTGTTACAATGTATTTCTTAATTACTAAATACAACTTATCAATTATATTAATATATACTAATTTATTACTGAAACTTAAAATGACCAATTTAAGGAATGTTTTATGCATTACGCTATGTATATATTCATTAATATTATGTTTTATTATATATGTAAGTTAAACTTGACTCAGTGATTAAGTAATATTTTATATATTTATGATTATATAATATATAGATGCCATATATATATATATATATTATAATCATTTAAACATATCAATAATGTTTTATCAATTGCTTTCCAAATATTTGTTTACTTTATTTCTGAAAGCAAACATCATATGTGAAGAAGATGGGGAATGTAATTGTGAAGAAGGATATGAAGTTCAGGAGAACGACGGGCCTTGTCTAAAAAGTAATCAATTATTCCACATACCTTTCAGTGTTTGTTTAAGAAACAACATTTTTAAATAGTTTATTAAAGCCGAACTATTAAATTTACATTGTTTAGTTTCACTAATCTATAATATTTCAATATTTATTACAAAATAAAAAATAATTTAGAGTGGGTTTATTATATTATAACAAACTTGAATTTTTGATAAAATAATATATTAGTTCAAATTTGATTGTATGATATTAATTTAATTTAATTTAAGTTGAACATTTGTACAATATAGTTTAATAACAAAAAAGACTATATCAATATTTCCCTTCATAAAATATTATAATTTAACGTGCTAATTATATAGAATTCATTATTGTTATTTCGCCATATTAGGCGTTATTTTAATTTATTTTGTTAAAATTACGATTTATATAAATCTAAATCATCATAAAAACCTTTATTATACATAAAAATGTAAAAATGCTTAGTTTTCATTAAGCTCATACGTAAGTTTAAGTGTAGATACATGAATCAGATTGCTTGGTCATTTTTTATTGTATCACTATCGTCTGTTGTTTATATGGAGATGTTACGATTTACATAAGATTTGTATTAATATGATTTCCTTTTTTCAACATAATTATTTTAATTATATTTATCTTTATTATATTTTCCATTTAAGTGTGCGCGTCATGTCCAGATGAGACAAGATGCAGCAATGGAAGATGTGTTTGTCCCGAAGGATTTCATATAAATTTTAATAACGAAGCTTGCATTAAAGGTATTTATAAATACAATATTGCTAATATTAATTTGTTATTTGCTACTAGTGAAATATTCATATAGATAATGTATGCAATTGAATTATTATTATTATTATTAATGTTAACATTTAACATTGGTAATATAATGTTTAAATTATTTAATAAAACACTATAAAAACAAATATACCTTTAGTTTTCTTTTTTGTACTAAATGTTGCTATACTTATATTAAAAGGAAGAACATATAATGTGTAAAAAATAATTAAGAAAAATATATCCATATTTATTTAAACCTTACAAAAGTAACATTTTATACAATTTAAAACGTGTGGTAAAACAAATGTAATTAAATATTTATTATGTATGTATACTATATTATATGATATTACACTTTTGTAATTATAATACAATCGTAATTCAACGTATAAATTGTAACAATTGTATACAAAATATATATATTAGCTTTAAATTAACTTTGTTTTTAATGTCATGAGGAAAGACACGTAAATATAAATATGTTAAACATTATTTAAAAGTAGATATTTAAATGAACAAATGTATAAGTATTCAGCAATGTGGTTTTCATTAACGTGGTAAATTAAACTATTAAAGGACTTACCATTAACCAATAAAAGGAGCATGCGTATTGTTCGTTTATGTTAATTTTGTCAATAAATATTAAATTTAAATATTTATTAAACGATGGTTTTCAAATGTATTTTAATACTCTGATTTCAGATTGCGGCGGAAAATGCCACGTTGACGCTTACTGTAGAAACAAAAAGTGTGTATGCGCCAAAAGCTTGAAAGGAAATGGACAAAGCTTTTGCAATAACTGCAGCAAATGTAACGAGAATCATGTTTGTGATGAGAAGACTAAGGGCTGTCAGTGCAAGGAGGGCTACATAAGGGACAAACCGAGCATCAATTGTGTCAGACGTAAGTGGTGATTATAAGTTACACATTTGTATACGCTGTAAGAGTGTAAACAAAACGCTAGCTTTCTGATTGGCTAAAAGGAGCTGAGGGGTAAACAAATATGATTCCTACCAAGTGTTGTATTGGAAACGCTGTATATATTCATAAACTTACATTATTTTGAAATAACAAATAAATATCAGAAATGCTATTCTTTATTTAGACATACATTTAGATGAACATTTAGTCATTATCATATTTCTGGAATATGTATTAAAAAAACGGAGTCTGTAATCTTCGAATACAATTGGTATATTGATAATAATATCAATAATAATTATATCAATACAAATTATAATATATTCGTATAATATTATCAATATATGATCGAATTGTATCCGCAGATTACAGACTCCGTTTATTTTTAAACAAATGCTTTTTAATACATTTAGATATTTCCCAGATATCGCGTATAACATTTATCACTAGGGAACATTTTTCCGTCTGCTACTTCATATTATTGTTAAAGTTAAATTGAAGCAGTTTAAAAGTTATAAGACAAACTTTAACCTACCTATGTATATAGATCGATATTTATTTATTTTACTTTTTCCTGTTACTTCACTGTTACTGTAAAATGTTTATATTATTAAATTAAAAATTGTAATATTTAAGGAGGGTGCAGGGGCAATAGAAATATCCTTTCATAAAACGAAAAGGATGTATGGCCCTAATTATTACAAACATCTCTGACCTTTTCTAATTGGTACTAAAAATAATTGCCGATTAAAGTAATGGATTGCATATACTATAAAGTATGTGTGAGAGTTAGTTGTATATTAATATAAATGTTATTCGGAAACTATAGTGTATTAAAAAGTTTGTCAAAATGCTTGTTGTTGGGAGACAGAAGAAAAGAAGTCTTTCATACAACAGGTTTTAGTAAGATAAACTGCTCATTTATTCCTTAAATCAGCGATGATTTAGAAACTCAGTGAAACCTTTAGAAAATGGAGCATTCAGATTAAACCGAAGAAATTTAAAGCGTTATAAAGTATAAGACATGGATTTCTAAATATTAGCTATATTAGTAGCTAATAATATATAGGTGTTCATCAGTAAGCTCACCAATCTTACGGAAATATTAAATGAATTTCTCTCACCCTTCATTTATTCTACCGTTTAAATTTTGTATTGGTATAAATTAGCATATTGCAAAATATTAATTAGCATATTGTATAAATACAATTTGCGACATCTGCATATAATACACCCTTTCTTCTGAGAAGAAGATTCTTCTGAGAAAATTGGGTCGAATTCCAACCAAAGCAATATAAGTCAGCATCGAAAAGCTCTTCAATAAGCGTGCAACTGAAATGGTGATATCCATGTTATTTTTCAAGCATATCTAATATCTACAGAAATGAATGAATGTGAGCTGCCGAGTTACAACTGTTGGACTTTATTTCAATTTCTTCTTGAATACATTTCAGAATTTCATCTCACTCCAGAAGCAGTCAAAGAGTATCTACTTTATAATTGTCTATCGTTGTTTGTGGTTGTTGTCGCAAAATTCTAAAATTCTAAAAGCCTATTAACCTATCTCTTTAGTGTTAAGAAAAGTGGGCTTCTTCAATATTCTTAAATGCTGGCCCATTAATGCCGAAACGTAGGATTTCATACGTCTTAATTTTTGAAGTGTCATGCCATAAAATATTATTTTATATAACTGCTAATAATACTACTTTATGTTTTATGGATAGTATAAATAAACTTTAATTTATTTATCATTTTAGTTAGTCATTTTTGTTAAAATAAATTGCGGTATATTTAAAAAGAGACATGCTAGTAATTTCAAAAAGATGTAAAAAAATTGTAAATATAATATGTATACTTTTTTTTATTTTGAATACTTATTTTATAATACATATTATAGGTATTATGTATATGTATGTCTACACTACTGATAATATTATTCAAGTATACTAAGTATATGACGTAGGATTTCCTAGGTTTCGGCAGTCACATGCACAACATTATTTTGTTTATGATGTTTTTATATTTTGTAAATATTATGTACTATTATATATCTACTATCTCCTGTAAATATTATCTTTAAAAAATATCAAGAAATTTACCAATATCGGGCTCGAACCCGCGACCTGTATGTCGGTAGTCCAGCACTCAACCTATTGTGCTTGATATTAGCAGCATCTTGTTCAGTTTCAAAAAATAATAATGAGACTATGATGATCATGATGGCAACGGTAACGGTCCTAATATAATATATCTAAAGGTCAAACAGTCCAGCCTCCACCACCAAAGCAGAATAAAATCAAACGTGTCTGCCAGACAGATGATAAATTAGTGTCTGAGTTCCCTTCTAATAGACAACCTGGCATTCCTCCACGATACCTAAGTGTATATCACCAATTGAGATCGGAAATCAGTTCTCCGTTTGACGTTTTTATCGGCTGCTTACAAAAGACTTGCTCAATACAATAATGTCCCAAACAAATTGGTATGCTATCCAACATGAACATCCGTAATTCACTATTACTGAGGACGAATTACTTACATTTATCGGCATATTGCTGCTGTCCAGATATACAAATTACCTTCTTGACGATTGTTTCGGACAAATGCTGCTAACACTCAAGTGTCGCCGATGGTCATCTAAAGATAAGAAACACATTTCTTTAAATATTCCACGACCTATTGCCACATATAACAAAATAATGGGTGGTGTAGATCTTTGTGGTCAAATGGTGTTAGCGTCTAATGTATTCGTATTCGACATATGAAATGGTGGTAGCCCTTATTTTCGTGGGTGTTCAATACTACTCAGTCAATGCTGCCGTTTCTTCCAGAAAAGGACCATGCCATATATGCCATTCATTGTGCCTAGAATCTATTCTGTGCACAATGGGCACTCCGTCAAGACCACTTGCTTTCCCTAAACTTATCGGTCCAGCTAATAATATCACGCGATTCGACTGGATGAATCATAGGCCATTTGATTCGGACAAAATGGGTGGAGTGTGTGCTGTTTATAAACGGCGAACCGAAGTACACTGTGAAAAGTGCGATGTGGCTTTGCATATACCATGCTTTAAACAATTCCATTCATCTTGAACTATTTATTGTATATATTTATTTATTATTTATACTGACACACACATTTTAAAATCGTTTGTAATGTGATAATACATTTTTTTTTAATTTTGTATAGCCTACTTCCGAGATGTAGGATGTCCTACGTGATCAATTTGTTAGATTATGACCAGATATAAATAATGCGTTACTTTTTTAGTTCGTATATTTACTCTTAATATGTCTAGTGTTCACATATAAAGATATTTAAACATTTTGAAACAAAAAATAATTCCATCATTAATGGGTTTTACTTTCCTTTGCATTACAAACATTAGAATATATTGATATACTATATGGACAGGCAATATTTTAGTCATAATCCTAATTCAAATTCAATATTATGTGTCGTGGTGATAGCATTGATTTAATACTCAATATTAGTTGTGTTTTAACTATTTAATAAAATGCACTTTTGCAAGTTTTCCTTTCCTTTAAAACAAATTAATTATATTTTTTTATATTAAAGAATTTCGTTTATAGTATGTAGTAGCAATAAGTATCATGAACAAAATATAGGAAACTTGAATTTAACTGATAATGGTAGTTATTTATGGAACTTCATCATGAAATGTTTGCCCTAAAATATTTCGTTGAATATTTTTTATAACAATTTTATTTTGAACATTTCCAATTTTTATTAATTTTTTTATATCTAATTTCTCTGAACATTATGTTATTTTATGTTTAAAAATTCATTATACTTAATGTATGACAAATTTTTAGTGAAGGAAATATTTGTATGTATCGTGGTAAAAATATAAGGCATGATTTAGTCAAAATGTCAAATTAAATATTCTAAATAAAAATGATCGATTTCGAAAAGTAACATTTTAGACCGAATATAAATGGAAATACATATTGACATTGCATAATCTAATTTATTGAGTTATTGTATTATTATATCACAGCTGATTCTCAAATAAAGCAATCATATTACAAGAGATGTCTAAGACAAATAAGCTGGCATACCCCTATTGAATATCATAGACATACAATTGAATACATGTACAGAAATGGATCATTGTATACTACCAAACAAAGTCAAAATCAGCACACCGGTAAGGGAATTTAAAGTCATATTTATACCTAAAATAACATTTCCAATATTAATAATGATAATAAATATCAATACCCTGTAATAAACAACGATCTTTATAATTTACATGCATTAGGTATATTTTGCATTGTATCATTACGTTTTATAAAACTCTTAAATTTCCCTTACGAATAAAACTATTTCAGAAACTCTTGATAATGGTGAACCAGAGGAACTCTATTTTCAGATTTTTGGTTATCGAAAATCTGGAAAAGTGGCTATTTCAGGATCAGTGAGACTCATTTCAAAATCCTGCCCAGGTGTGTTCCAAATTGCATTTGTATGCAACATGACTAATATTTTAAAATTATATAATATATAATATATATTATTATGGGGGATATAAAACATTATTAATATTGAGTATACGTCTTGTTGCTATACTTACATACTTGATAAATTTGACATTTCATGGACTTGATAACAATGATTGAAAACGCAAAACAAGTTTATAGGTAGTGTAACTGCTAACAATTATCATAATTATATAACTAAATTATATTTTACATGCTAATAGTTTATACATAATATCTGAAAAAGAAGCAAGTAAACATTTATAAAATTGAAACTTACTTAATAACCCCCTAAACTATTTTTTTTAAATTCACACTGTAACCATTGATTAAAATGTTAACACCTAGGATGGAAACATTAAAAAAAATACATTTTTCATACAATTATTAACTAAATATTGTACATAATATATATATGTAATAATATTGTTTGATTATAAAGTCAGTATTCTCATTGATTGCCATGCATTGATTGATTGAAAAAGCAGCAATAACAATAAGCTATATACCCTCGTCACTGGTATTGTAAATTTAGTATCATATGCAGTGGAATTATGAACTATGATAAGAATGAAATGTGGCAAAACATAAAACTATTAGATGCATTCACAAATAAGAAATAAAAATAAATGTACAATCAAATATTGATGTTAATGGTTAATTGTAATACTGTTCATGCTTTAAGTTATTGCATCGCATAATTTGAGATTGTGCTAAACAAAGTAAGAGATTATATCGTCAATATTCATCTGCGTAGCTATAATATAATGGTTAGTTGATAAAATTGTTAGTTATTTTCAAACAAGCTTGGCTATTTGATGAACAAAGGTATAGCTCTATTATTATTATTGTTATTAGCTTTATGAACTATCTATCACAGCAAGAGAATAAAGCAGACATCATCAGGAAAATGAACCGTGCAGTATTCAAAAGATTCACTTGTAGCATTTTTGTCCTTAAACTAAATGAATGTAAAGCCCATGAAGCTCATAAAGTGTAAAGAAGGAAAGAAAAAGTCCACTTAATTTTTGAATTAATATTGAGCGAGCCTCAATAACTACTTATACATGATCTCTCCTTCTTAGCTGGTTTTTTAGTATTATTGGCTTCTTCACCAGCCATTTTTTCTATTTTACTTTCCATTGAGATATGTAACTCTGGGCATAGATTGAGGCTTTTGACCAATTTTAGATTAAGTGTTTTCTAAACAAGAAGAGATAGTGTTTCAATAAAATATTTGATGTGGCACTTTGATCCAAACCATCACCTCAGATCATGTTTGGATCTATGCAAATATGCCACCTTGTTTCTATCTACGCTTCAACTCTCATAAAAGTGGTTCTGCATCGAAACATAGAGTTATATTTTCAAAATAGTTTGGTATCATGTATAAAGGATGTTAATTTTTTCGATTTAATTTGTCATACAATTCTATTACCACGTATAACAATAATTACACATAATATTTAAAATAGGCAAATACAAGTGTTAAATTACAATTCAGGAAGAATATATTAAATTTCAGAAAAATATGTCGTAATAACAACTTATTTTAATTTTATTTTGAAGGTTTATAGTATATGTATATAACATGGTAAACACGCATTTTAATACTTTTTAAAATTTAAACTTTTATGTTTTAACATGTTTTAAGACTTGGTTTTGTCATTGGATTGTCAGGAGCAAATACACTGGAATACTAACCAAACAGCTTATGAAATCTTTGAATTGGAAGTAATTGCAAAAGATTCAACTTTTCTCAAAAAAAAAAAATTTAATAAAACGGAAACCAGTTGTAAGTGTCAATTTATGTATATATACTGCGGTATATAATTAGATGCAATCAATTGTTTCATAGTTGTTTGATATATCTGTAGTTTTTTAAGATACCCAAAATGCAGTTAACTCAATTGTTTTACAATATGCTCAATGTAATGTATTTGAATTCAATGCGCATGAATCAGTTAATTGTGTTTGTTCAAACATAGCATGTTCCATGTTATATAACTACGACATAGAAATATCGAGAAAAACTTTTAAAAAGAATATAAAGCATATATGATATAAACTTATTGAATTAACGTACAACTTCAATTGAATTTACTCTACACACGTGTATGAGTGTATATATATAAATATAAGTTTTATGTGGATTTTCTTATTCATCTGTTCCACACCAGTACAACTAGTGAGTTATTTAAATTGCATTTATGATCGGTCTTGATCATCTAATATCATAACTAAATACAACGATAAGGTTTTACTATAAACTGAATCATTTATCACTGAATTAAGTTGCCCAATCATTTGGACAATAAATAGATACTTATATTGAGCGACATTTAAGGACACCATAACATGATCTTAGACTAAGTCTTAGCAGTCCCTGAAAATAACTGTTTGTCAGAGATGTTGATGTTTATAAGTTGTTATATAAATAATTATCAATATGATTTCAATATGAGGAGAGAGAGAGAGGGAGTAAATGGGCTTTTTATGTGTAAATGAATATATTATGCTAGATTAATCAACTACGCTAATAATGTTGCCAATAATCTGTTTTGGCACCCAGTTTTTCAGTTTCATCATAAATCCAGTAAAGCTGGATTCTTACTCCCAAGGCATATTTATTACTAAGCTAATTATTATTTGTAAGATTTTAATGCGATACTAGAATAAGTTAAAGTATTGTATCAGAAGAATATTTATATTACAAGTTACCATATAGTATATCATATCAAAATACATGCCAACCTAAGCGCTGAAAACGATTTGAGAACGACTATATTTAAACATTGAGTCCAGTTAACGAATTACTATGTATGTATTTTTTACACCAATTTTTCAGATCGCATCACAAAGAAGACGCCTTTAGGTGCAGCCATCAAAGTTCGTGGAATATTTTTGAATGCGGAAAATACAAAAGGTCCCTGGAGCAATATTGTGCACAATGATAAACCAGCCAATTGCACTGGCAAGTTATATTTATTTGAATAGGTTGTATAATAATACTATACTATAATAATTGTATCACATAAATTATATAATAATATATATTATACATATTATTTATGTATTATCTCTTATGTCTTATAATATACGAGTCTAAATATAAAATAATAATATTATACAAAGAATGAATTATGGTTATGATATCTAGCACTATAAACTATTTGTCCAAATATATTACCGCTAAATACAGCTGATGACTTCTTCATGTTTATTTTTTGTATAATGACACAGCATTAATCATGTTTTTTATAATATACGTGACCGGTTTTAAATCTACTTAGAAATCAATGGCACATTACAAACGAAATAACATGTTGCGTAATTGTGATAGAAAATAATAAAACGTTATTATGCTTAGTTTGTGACATTATTAATATTTTCGGAAATATAAAATTACATGTATGTTAAAGAAATGTAAATGGATAAATTATAAGTTAACATTTTATTATAATAGTAAATATTTGTAACATTAAGTATCGCATAATTATAATTTTTGGGGACATTTATTTATTTATTGGACAGTTATTTCCCATTATAAGTAAACATTCATTTATGAGCATATGAACCATATTGAGAAAACAACATCTGTGTCCTCCTTGTGAAACGTGCCAGTCATATGACGAACTTAGATTAGGCGTACTATATATAATTGTTAAGTATAGACACATTAAGGGATAATTTTAATTAAAGCATTTTCCATAAAGTTACACATTCTGCGACAATAGTTATACAACCTTTTTTTCACAATATACTATGTTAAAACAACGTCCACATAAGTATGTGATGGTTGCAAACGTCACTTTAAATAGTTTTTGAAAATTATGCGATATAATTATCCTTTTTCAATGATATTACATTTTATATTTATGTGTTATGTTTATATTAACAGCTGCACATTCGGCAGCCAGATTCATGAAGAAAATGGCTTTGATGTGGTCGTTTATCCTTATACTTTTTATATTGATAGCGTTGTTAACGTAAGTACATCATACATTTATATTTAATACATTGATATTACTTCTTAAGTAAAGAAAATTGTCAAATATATATATATTGAATATTTATATTGTCAAATTTATGATATACCTAACATTTAAAGCAATCGAGTATTGACATTTTGTACACACTATTAATAGAAATGAAAATGATTGACAAACTTTACAGATGATCAGTTAACAAAACATTTTTTATAAATGTGTCATATTATATTATCAATTTGTAAGAATATTGTTGTATTTTCTAATAAATTTTATTTTTTGTAAAACGAAATTATTATTTTTTATATTGAATAGCATACCACTTTATATTACATAATTAACCTAAGAAAATGAAATATACTGATATAAATGTATTAAAATTGTCTTGCGCACTTTGTAATTACAGTATAATGCCACGGCGTAGAAACGGTAAGTATAATTTAATGATATGCAATTGTGTATTTTTCAGTATACTATGATGGTATATAATTAATACCATTAATATAGTTAATATTATTATTATCATAGAGTAGTTATACATAGAGTTTTGACTCTTATTGATTTCATATGCATCGCGTTGAACAATTTTGTCGACGCGTAATTTTGCATAACATCGTTTTATTTTTATAAATTTGAAGTAAATAAGTAGACTAAAAGTAGTAGTATTAAATATTTTGATTAAATTCAATTTATGAGCAAATATATATTATATTGATACAATTTTAACATACTCAAGTTATCAGGAATATATAATTTATTGCCTGGGTATCTAAAACTGTTTTACTGTATAAACGATTTAAATGGTGCTTCTGAATATCTAAATTCTAGTATAAAACTGCATACAGAATCATTTAAATCATAATTAATTTGAATATAATTGCATTTTGAGATCGTTGATATACATATATCATTCAATTAAATTTTAATTATTGATGATTTTAAAGAGTTGTAAGGTTGTTTACTTAACTTCATTGTAAACCAGTGTACTTTTATGTATTTAATAAATACATTTTAGTATTTTAATATGACAAAATTGTTCATTTATATTCTATGAGACAATAAAAACAATAATTACTAAAACTTTTCTAAAAACGAATACTTTGAATTAAAGTCACCCGATATTTGATGCATATGTGTGTGTAAAATATAAAAAGAACTACGTTAAATAATATTTTGTTTTCACTATGCATTAGGTACATAGTTCGTTCTCCTTATTTCTACTTCTCTTGGTAGCATACAACAATTCTGAAGGTTATGGCCAGTCAGAGATTTATGAACCCACACTCGGAATGTCAGATACGGACATCTCCTCAAAGTATAACGATTATAAGAATATTAACTCCACTGATATGACTGAAGGCGCAAATACCAAGACCAACACTACTGCTATGGAAAAGGATACCTTCAAAGATATCCTCAAAAAGTACATTCCAGATGCCGTGCTGCAGAAGATGCATATGGAAATTACTAAACCAAGATTGAACCGTGATATCGAGTTTAGCTCGATGGAAGACGAGGACAGGAATAACGATGAGAAAAGTGTATCCGAAGCAGATAGGTCCGATATTAAGAATATATTCGATAAATACGTGCCGGATGCAGTTTATCGTGATTTCAACAAACAAAATAGTGACAACACGATTAACACTATGGCCACAGAGAAACCTGCTGAGTAACTGGTATTGAAAACAGAAAAAACTAGACTGATCCGGTGCAAATAAAGTCGAAAAATGGATCGAAATAAAAACTGATTGACATTGCGTAGAAATATTTTAGCTATTACGTTTTTAATAATAACATTTGCAGAGGCATACTTTATCTAATGGTAACTCTGTTGTATACATAATATTTGGTTCAGCTGGCACAATACTAAATGTCTAGATCAAATATATTTATAAAACTGATAGGTATGCAGTTCTTTTAAAATTTTAATTTATTGTGTAATACACTTTATTCTATATCATATATAATTAATTTATGTATTTATATTACAGTCAGTGTATGTTTTGTTATGACATGGTAAAGCGTATCTATGTATAAATCTACCATTTTATATGTATAAATATGACTTATTATTTGTAAATAGGTTTTATAAATAGTATGACTTTAATTTGATATCAATAATTTATATTCATTCTGTATATGTAAAGTAAATTCTTATTTACTCGTATGGTATATAATATGCTTATGCTTATGCTAAAAATAAATTTTAAAAATACACAGAGTTATACGATTATACGCTACTTGTTATATATTCTTGAAATTCATTCTTTTTGTCAACACACTGCAAAAATAGTAGCATATACAGGTTAGGCAGATCTAGCAAGTGATCCAGTAAACTGGCATGTCAAATATCTAATCTGAGTAAATGTTACTGGGGCATTTTTTCACACACATAATGATGTGCTTCTTGTTGAGAAAAAAATTTTTTGAAACATAAAAGAATTTGCACGTAATATTGCAACTTTTGTGACTAGATCTGTCAAAAATAAGACATAGAAAATAAGTCGCCATAAGCAATCTGTAAATAAATTAATAAAAATATATGTTTTCATCTTTAATAAACACAGTATGTATTTCTAAATTCTGGATGAAAGGTATCTGTCATAAATGAACCTTAGCTTTAACGTAAGATGCAATTTTTTAACAACATAAGATGTCATTGTTTATAGTTTAATTTAGGTGATGCATATTTGGCGAATATTTGTTGCAGGAAATGTAAAATAATAGTTATATTATTACTTGTACCAAAAGTCATTAATTCGAAAAATATATTACTGTAAAAATAAGCTTATAGAGAAAATATATTTATTATAAAAACCGAAGAAATAAGCACCATGCTTTGAGCTTAGCATA
>JAYRBW010081362.1:0-23508 GCA_036023295.1 Invenusta paracnida | reverse complement strand
GGAAGGGAGGAAGGAAGGGAGGAAGGAAGGAAGGAGAGAAGGAAGGAAGTAAAGAAGGAAGGAAGGAAGAAAGGAAGGAAGGCAGGAAGGGAAAAGGTACAGTTGAAGAAGACTATTAATGTCTGTTGGCAGTGTATTTAAAATTTTTAGAATCAATAAATCGACAAAAATTGAAATAATTCGCTTAAAAAGGATATGTGAGTGATTCTTACCCGACTCCATTCGTGAAGGTAAGAGGCTTCAATTCAGCCAAGGGCGATTCCGGCATGGACTGGAGTTGGGATGAGAAAAGTAAAATAAATCATAAAATAATAGTTCAACGATATATTAAATAGTGAAACTGTAATCAAGTTGTATATAATATGTTAGTCCATCCAGAACGAACCAAAGTCTGCGAGCATGCGCTTAAATATTTACAAAAATAAGGCAAGATTTCGACTGAATTTTGATAGTTCTATATAATATTGATTTCTACCTATTTGGACTGTTGCCATGGTTCCTTTGAAACCTAGTAAGCAAAGGCATCTAAGGTTTGAACATATTTGAGAATGAAGGAATAAGGACTGCTTACATAATCGTCTGTTGTGCCGTCAATGAGCATCCAATTTCTGAAACAAACAAAGAGAGAAAACTGTGTTCAGCGATAAATGTATCTGAAATAATCCTAGTTCATGGTTTGTGCTCTAATCTTTTTGCTAATTGGGCGAGACGAGTCGTGAAATGCTAGCTATTAACTGGCCTGTTTCGCTATCAAATACAGCATTGTTTATTCAAATATCACAATCTCCTTGCTAACTACAAGGCAACTACTCGCAACGATTATTATTGTTTGAAATATGGTCACTAATCTTATCTGTTTACTCCGAAAAGACGGCAGCACTACATCGAAAAGATGGCAGCACTATACTATAAGGGGAAGATTGTTTGTCCCAGAGCCCAGATTAATCACTTAACACCTTGAAATCTTACAACAAGTAACTCCAACCAAACTAAAGTTTAACATTCAACCAAAAGACATCTGGCGACTAGAATCAAGGACAATCTCCAATAGAAACTCATTTACTGGACTGTAATCCTTGCAGCTCAATATTTTCAGTCAAGATTTCTCTAAATTAACGGTTCACCGAACTTCCTTATTATCATGATCAAGGAAAGCCATTTTAATTAAAAGACAGAATCCTCCTTTAAATGGAAGTCTCACTAATGACGACGCCTCCATCTATTCGCGTGTTGTAGCTTTCCTAATTCCACTCTCACTCTCTTTCTCCTAATGTATTTAATGTCGTGTAACTGTTTAACACCCGCCTTGTATTCATTCCATTTTGATTTTCGTCTTCAATCTATTAATCCTATAGACTAAAAGCTTTTTTTAAATTTAAAGTAATAAAAAAGCAATCAGAAATTTTACGCGAATATATATTAGAGGGACTCACAATATAATATGTGTGAGAGTTATTCTAAAATAGCAACAAGAATTTCTAATAAGCTTCTTTATTATTTTAATTAAAGACATAAAAGAGGGCATTATTGTCAGATAAACCTCTCTCTCTCTCTCTTCTCCATTGTACAAAGTTGTTTGATGGGAAGAGGAGATGGCTGAAACTTCAATGTAGGCATATATTGTAGTATTAAAGAGAGCAGAAGAAACAAATGAGCCCTTTAAAGTTCAACTCTTTCTTCTAAATATATACATAGCTGAGATTATTACAGAGCTACTTAAACTTTAAGGTAAACGTTTAACGTGAAAGATGATCACCTGTTTTAAGTGGAGTGAATTGGGGACAATTAATCAATAACCGTATCGCCTAGATAATCATCGCAGAGAGACTGGTAAATCAATAGTCCAATCGATACGTCAATTAACGTTGGTTTATTCTGTGAGATAGCTTAATTATGACCTTAAAGGCGTCGTCGCCGTTCATTGAAAAGGTAATTCAACTGTTCAAGTGTGTCTTTCTATATTGATAATATAATAATTACAGAGCGATGGAGAGGGATAGCTTTGTTTACAGAGACAATTAGCGTCGTGCAGGGTGCATCGTTAAGGTACTACCTACTTGTTAGTATGGTGGTGGTGGATGCTTGACATGCGGTTCACATAAGGACAGCGCTGTGGAAAAGCAATCGACCAGCAGAAATGTTCAGTGTATTCAATTTTGGTTGTCACACAAAGTTCCTACTACCATGTGTTAGGTGTATTCAATAAAAATGGATTCGTTTTACAAACATTCTTCCCCTCGTAATATGGATTTTTAGCCCCGGTTTTATCGGAAATTAGAAATTGAATAATCAATAAAATGTTAATTAAATTTGAATATTCATTTTTAAAAAGATTCATTGATTTTAAAGGCTAATATATTAGAAATTAATTAATTACATCATCACTGTGTATATGTTTATAACTGGTGACCGGATTTATATCTTATTCATTTCGTATTGTCGTGTTAAATCCGATCAACAAAAAAAGGAGGTTGTTTACATCCTGAAGCTTTCTTTATTAGCACTAACATTCCGCAACTTCGAGTGGTTTTATTTCGGCAAAGCTATCATACAAAGTATACAAAGCGAATAGGTAGACACCTAGCTACGTAACTGATTAAGTCACCGAATTACCTAACTTCTGCGTTATAGAACTGCAGTCAAGAAGTTGACGCGGTGCACAATGAGCGAGAGACACATAACGGTATTGTTTACAAGAAATATCATATCACCTGCACTCTTAGCTAGGTGCAGCAGGTTATTAAAGTATGAGAAGATATACATCAGGCTGACACTTACGCTTTTTATGAATCATCATGTGATTTATTTATAAATAGATATCTTATATTGAAACTAATATTTTTAGCGGTCTTTTAATTTTTTACTACTACTAGTCAAAAGAAGTAGTATAAATTTTAAATAGTAATAATCTTCTAAATATAAAATAAATCGCAAATATATTCCACTTCCATTAATATTGTATCTATTGGGTCACTATAATCGGTATCACGTTTGACTCACTCTGTTCTTTGGGACCTTCGGCGCTGGAATTCATCCTCGTCAACCGTCCAAACGGCTCCTTTCATATTTTCGACTCTCTTGAAGCACTTATGAAGAGACAGATTATGACGTACGGCGTTCTACAAACAGAGGGGGTGGGGGGCAATATCGATTGCATTAGTCAATCGAAAGATATCCTCTAATGCGAACGGATAATTTACAATTTAGGACCTTTTCGAGTAGAAAAACGATTAAAATACGGCTACAAAAATATGTCGTTTTTCTTTTAAAACAATAATATTGAATTCATTTGTTTACTATTTTTTGTAATTTGATTCGTTTACACCTTGACCTACTTTTAAAAAATAAGTAGATATATCTACTGTTTTTACCTGTTAATTATATCTGATTGGTCAATATTTGCTCGTGAAAACCGCGGCATTTAAAATAATTAAGTTGACCTTGAATTCGACTAATATATTTTTTTAGTTTGCTTTTGAGTTTTTATAATAAGATGACGATTAAAAATACACAATACACACTTTTAAAATGTCAATATAATACTTCTGACGATATTATAGAGTTCGATCAAAAGCAGAGATGTCGAATTTAGTGGAAGAGACAATCAAATGGAAGAGCTGAAAAGAATGTATTTCAATGTTTAACACAGGAAACTGCTGTTGCTAGATAGGATAGTAAAAAATGAAGAAAAAAAAAGAGTCGACAATGAAACAAAATTCCTTAATATTTTAGAAAAATTAGCTTACAAATTATAGGCTAAAACGATTTTATAGAACAAAATATACAGTCAGTTGCAGTGGTCCTAAATATAATATTGCCAATTATCTGTCTACGCCATTATTTTCCAATATTTCACTTAAAATTATAAAAACCAAATAAAACTGTTTTCAATAATAGCCTCAAAATCAGCACCAAAATGCAACTTGCTGCTGGAATGTACTTTGTGGGGATTTGTTGTTGCAATTCTGCATCTTATATCTGTATATCAGTGAGAGTGTAGCCCCACATAGGCAGTGCGGGATTAACACAACTCTGGGCCCTAAGCCATAGCATGATGGCCAAGGCCTATTGGGTAATCTGGCTATGGAAATGGGATATTAATTTTGAAGCCATTATGATTATTTTCTGATATTGACGCGTCAAGATCCAGGCCTATAATTAGGACTACTGCTTTTGACTATCAATAATGATATACTAATATACTGTTTGTTAATATACATGTTATTGTTTTTAATGAAAAGATACTGTGTCGACAGCATTACAATATAAATGCAATTGTATGTGGTGTATTTGTTTTTATACAAATCCAAATATTATTATTATAGACTTACAAATATAATTTATTCAGTTATGTTCCAATAATACAATTAAAAATTGTTCAATCATTGTGTGTAGCTGTCATAACTTTAATGTGTTTTTTTTATTTTTAGAACTTGTGACACAACCTGTAAATATAGCTTTTAAAAGTTGTTGAAATAACAATATTTTATCCATCTTAACTAGAATTAAAATTAAGTTGTCACAATATCAGAATATACGAGTTGTAGGTCAAAGGCTCTTCATTACTCAGTAAAAAGGTTAGGATGTAAATTTGATGTGTTAGAAGCAAACATTAACACTTTAAAGTTCATTTTGCCACCCCAAACAAATATTTGGGGATATAACAGATTTACTTGCAGGTTGTGATATACAATATGATATAATAATAAAACAAATCCAATTGTTCAATGTCAGTTCTTTTGCATATATAGGTATAACTGGTAGAAAAGATATTTATTTTAAATGTTTCAAAATTAATTCAAAATTAATATTTTCATTGTTTCTTTGACAAAATGTATGCAGTGAGCATTCAGCTTGAATGGTGTCACAAATATCGGTTAATGAAGGAATATATGAAGAAATGTTAGTCTTCTCCTTTGCTTGGACAGCAGATAATTGACGTTTTTCTGTTCTTCAGACAGAGAAGTTGAACCTTCTTTGAAGGGAGTAAACAATATAATCTTTAGAAGGATATGCATTATCTGCTAAAATTCGAGATTGGTTAATAAATAATGTTGCCATCTTCTAAATAGTGCAAGAAGAGAGAATTTTGAAAATCTCTGACATCCTTACTCCGACCGGGCCAAACAATAAAGCATGGTTCATAGCAGATGATTGAAATTAATTTCCCTGATCCTTACACAATTTAAAAAAAACATAAAAAAAATTATTTTTAGATAATAAAACTTTGTGTTGCAATATGCTGCGTACACAAATGATTATATCATTTAATAATGATCAACATTACACAGTAAATCTTGCAGATAATATAACTACATACATAGATACGTTTTACCCCGCATACAGACATCCGAACAGACCATTCTAAAATTTCTGGAAAAACATTATCTTGCTCGCATGGCGACGCGTTAAGCGTTGTCTATAAAACCACACTAAGTGCGAAATTTTTTATTATAATTCACAGGTCAATCTATCAGTCTAATTATCTGGGAAATATTTTTGAAAACTGTATGTTGTATTCATTGAATGTAACAAACAATGTTTAATCATTGGTTTCAATGAGAAATCAATAATCACTGACACCCTTTAAACTCCATTGATTTATTACAATATATCGGATTTTGACATATATGATAATAATTTTCATTGACATTTCATGTTAAACCAATTTTTTTTAAATTTATACTAAAATAATAAATATATTGGTTTTTGATACATGACAAAGATTTTATATTTCAGTGACATTGGATTTTTAACCAATTTTTTTCAATTTATACAAAATAAAAAATTTCCGTGACTAATTTTCAATTTCCATGACTTCCCTGACCACTTTCTATTTCCCTGACTTCTCTGACCGCTATGAACCATGTAAGTAGTAACATAGCACTACAGTATAGTGCACAAAGATAGTGACATTAAATGAATGTGAAATGATTACAAAATTTTAAAATCAGCTATTGGTATTTAGCAGATTGTGTCTTGAATAAACTCAAAAAAAGGTAATATTTTATTAAGTTTATGTGGACAAAGAGTTGAGGTCATATATTTGTTATGCTTTTCTGACAAGTGAAGGTTTTAAGAAGATTCATTAAAACTGCTGGTCATGGCAATAGAAAACCAGTCAAAAACATGGTTTATCTGAGGCATGAAGCTGTGGTTTGATTGAATAGTATGGCTTTTTATGCCTAAAATTGATTTTTAATAAAATATTTAAATGATATAAGTACTTTTAAACATGCTTAAGTACTTTCATACAATATGAATACAAATATTTAGATATATATGATTTATTATTTTAATTATTATAAACTTTTAAAAATATGATTTCTGAGCAAAAATGCATTAAAATAATATATGGTCACAAAAATATGCATAATTTAATCATAAATAGACATTAGTCTATTGGGCATGTACTGTTGGATGATAAGGTTAGTAAGATAAGGGCTAGGGATTATAATTTAAAAATTAAATATATTAAAATGGCAATTGTGGAGTTCTTGGCTCTAAATTAATGTTTTTGGGGAAAATAAACAAAACATCAAAAAATAATAATAATGTAATTAAATTTATATATTGTAATACTATTGTAAAGGATAGTGAGATGCTTTATAATTGTGGTGTGGTTGCAGGCACAAGCTACCACCAGCTTTTAATAGTGTATGGGGGTTACTTGTTAATTACATATATATTTTTTTAAATTATGTTTAATGAGTAACTCCACCACAATTATTAAACATCTCACTATCCTTTATGATATATAAATTGAATTACACTTATTTTTTTTTGTTTTTTGGTGTTTTATTTTAGAAAAAAATAATTTACAGCCTACTCCACAATCACCATTAAAATTAAATAATATATATCCCTATTAATTGATTAATAATATCTCAAATTTAATAATAAGTTCTATTGATCAATAGAATTTTAAGAGTATAATTTTTATTATATGAGAGTGCTATTTATAATGCAACCACACTATTTAAATCTCTGCAAATTATCTTATTTATAGTGCAATTGCCACATTATGTGACTAATTCAAATTGAGGATTAGTGGGATGCTGTAAGTAGGTAACTAAACTTATTTGTAATAGGTGAAAAGTAATTGGACACAGCCTAGCAGTGGTCTCTACCTTCACAATATGAAATATTGGGTTACTGGATGTTGTATTTTGTTAAGTGGTAGGTGTAAAAAATATTAGACTACAAATTAAAAAAAAACACCCCAAATTAGTTGTGCAGGCATAGTACAATATATTTTTTATTATAATATAATATTATTTAATTAACTATGCAGGTGTGGATCCAGGGGGGTTCAACGGGTTCAAATGAACCCCCCCCTCCAAAGATTTGTGCCCTACATATGTACATTCATTTTTGCCCATATAATTATAATCAATCTAAGTATTTTTTGTAATATTTACATCATATTAATTAATTGTATTATTGTAACGTTTTGACTTTTCTGGATTTTTCCCATAATTGCAATCAATTTAAGTATTTTTTGTTAAATTTACATCGTTTTAATTAACTGTATTTTTGTGAAGTTTTAACATGTCATTTGTGGTTTTTATATTAATCATAGAATCTGTTTATATTAATTCAATACATTGCCTTTTTCAATGTGTTCACTTAAGTCTTTCTTTTTATTTTAATCAAATTAAACTATTCAGTTACCTAAAGTACTTCGAACTACATAAGAGCAAGTAAAGTCAACCCAATTATAATGTATGTATATTTATTTATTATTTTACAAAACCAAACGCTAACAGTTTCAAACAAATATGTTATGTTCTAATTTTGATATCCTTGTCGAGTATAAAACATACCAGTAACATTTCTAAAATATTGCTCTTTTTGTTAAAATATTGCCCTTTTTGACAAAAATATTGCTTTTGAACCCCCCCTACTGAAATCCTGGATCCGCGCCTGATAACAAACTAAATATTCAAACAAAACATACAACAAAAATGTGATAAGCTAATAAGTTGCTAAAATGATACAAGGTATACTTTTGAATAAGAGATATTTTTATTATGTAAAGTACATAATAAATAGAAAAATGTATAACAATGTGAGTATAGCTCATTATAGATAGTAACGCAAATCTAACGAAACGGTACGTGTGTAGTACGGGGTTTGGCTAAACTATTTACGTTTACTAACATTTTACATAACAACATGCAAAACTCGGTATATCAACACTAATAAATATGAAAATTTGATATGGAAGTCAAAATTTTTGAGAAGGGAAATTGTAAAATGCAGATTCAAAAAGGCCCAGGCGACCGAGTGTCTTAATCAATCCTGCAATCAATAATCGACAAGGGACAAAAGTGGGATACATAATCTTCTATGCCATGCATTGTTGTTCATGGTATGCTTTTAGTATTGTTATATTTTTTCTTCAAGTATTCTAATAATATAGTTATTTTTTTTAATAATTTACTGATTTTTAATAAAACAATAATTTGTAATTATAACCTGTAATTTGTTGAGTAATACCTTAACCGTTTTATGAACTGTGTTTAAATACATTTAATGTTGTATTGTACGTAATTAATATAATATAATATGTACGTATATTGCTATGCACGTATTACTAATTATTATATTATGTAAAAATATTAGTAATACCTTAATCGTTTTATTCACTATATTTAAAAACATATTATGTTGCATTATAATAATTTCCATGTATTTCACTTTATCTGTCTATTTATGCTTCACTTGAACAATGCTTATTACATTAATAATTATAGAAATATACCTTATGCAACATGTTCATCATATTATAATACCGCTTGGTTTTACTCTGTTTGAATATCCCTAATTTAGTCTTTCAACTAGGGAGTGGGGATTTCCGAAAACTCGGACGCTAATATTATTACAGTATTCCGGTTTATCGCTATAATATTATATTAAAATAAGTATGTTTATTAGCAAGAATTCATTAATATAGTATTCTAAGTCAAGCTACTATAGTATCAATTAATGTTATCAAATCTTCAGTAATTTAAATATATTTGAAGATGAATAATGCATTCAACACATTTTTTTTAATAAATCAATTTAATAATAGTTACATTTTAATACTTAATAAACACATACTTGATGGCGCTTCTAGATAAGACACAGTAATATTGTGTCAGCCTTCAAGCTAGGAAGTCGAAAGATTACATTTTTTAATGTATTTCTAGCAACGAGATGTAAATAACGATAACTTTATTTTTTAAATCTTAAAAACATTTTATATATTTAAAATTTATAAATACATTTTAAATATATATAAATATAATTACTATATTTAAAAATATAGTTTTAATTAATTACTTAAATTAAAATTAGGAATATAATGAAAACTGTATTGCTTTATAAAATATAGTAGGTTTATAACAGTGTATATTTCAATAAAACTAAACCTACTTGGTGCGGTTTAATAGATTTAGCGATATGCGGTGCCAGGTAACACGACGAATTCTGTACAGACCGGTTGATAAGAATATGACCCTCTTCATTAGGACCAGTATCCAAATCTTGTTTGGATTCTTCATCTAGTTGCCCTTCCTCACCTTCCTCTCCATCACTCAACTCAATGATTTCTCGATACTCGGATTCTGACTATAAGTTTAGAATAAATATAACAATCAGTGTATAAGTGAAATCGTAAAGCATATTATAGTGCTCAAAATGTAACAAAAAATATTATCATATTACTTAAATATTAAATATTACTTACCCATGAACATAAAAGTTATAGAATATTCGAACAAATTTTACATAAAATATCAAAAAATAAAATAACCTATATTAAGTTACTTCTCATAAAAAAGTAGTATCAGATACATATAAATAAAAATAGTTGATTATTTTCAGAGAAAACTTCCCCAAAAAAGTAGTCAAAAAATAACAAACTAATTTTAATGACCTTATATAAATTAAAGCAGAAAGACAAAAAAAGGCTAATTATTTCTATAGGAAATAATTTACTTAAAAACGTACCTCCTCATCAGAATCCATAAGTAAAATAGCATCATCCATAGAGTGTCCAGTTGTATTGGGAACAGGAGTACGATACAGCAAACCAGACGCAGTCATCTGAAATCCAGGTGGAGGGATTACGTGACTTGCACTATTAGAAGCGGATGATAATCGGGTAGATGCGGGCGGCAGAACTGATGGAGGTAGTGCCTCTTTGCCAGGAAAAGGAAATACTCGTTTCTTGCTTAACCGAGACTTAAATTTACCAACACCATCTGTAATTTCTGAGAGTGATCCTGGCGTCGAGGACAGTCGCATCACTTTTGGGACAGGGGGTTTATCGTGTTCATCCTTATCATCAGGTATACATTCAAAATCTGTAGATCGAAGACCTATGTATAAAAAGGAAAATGAGATATCATGTTATTTATTAAACAAATTTATAATTATAAACGCAATATTAACAAAATACATTATCAATTGAAAGATCTTAGTCATTGTATGTTTAATCAGTTTTTAAACACTGACAATTCCTTCAGCTAATATTTATATAATTATAGTTATAAAATATTTTTAAAATAAAATTTAAAGACAAATAGAGTACCCTAGAAAATTTAAAATTGAGAACAACTATAATATATATTGATATAACACTTCTATAACAGAAAGGGCAGTAAATAGTAATCGATTAACCATTTCATTACAAATTACATAAATATAATACGTATTACAAATTTTATGTGTATATTACAGTCACATACATTTGTATTAATTTGACAGCGGACGTTTTATGCAGTTAGCTTAGACGAAAAAAATAAAAAGAAGTATATAATGGAGTTTATAGACATTCTTATATCTATACATAAGAAGGATGCCGTTGAAATATTGCTTTATTATACCATTGATTTTGAAGAATACACTTTGCACAATTAACTGTGAGACCTTATATAATTTTATACTTTTATTACTGTAGTACATTTCTAACACTCACGACAGAAGTAGATAATATAACACCATTTTTATGTCATACAGGTTATCAATTCAGATAACAACATAGAAAATTATACGTGTCTCAACCGGGAATCGAACCAGAGTTTTTCACTTGCCGGGCGCCAGCTTTACGGTGAATTGTTTAGTCTTAGTTTAGTATGTATATATACCAAGCATTTATCGTGATTATTAGCCAGTGTGCCAATGGTATGGTGGTAAGCATAGCCACTCGGAAAGAGGAAGACTCGGGTTCGATTCATGTTTGAGACACGTATAATTTTCTCGATAATTTCCTATGTTGTTATCTGTTGATAACCTGTATGATATAAGAATGGTGTTATATGTAGTACATTCTTTATAATATAAATTTATACCAATTACATATTGAATAACAAAAGAAGCAACGCAAATTATCAAAGTAAAAACATTTCTTGAATAATTTATTAATGGTTAATAAAATGTAGATTCTAATTTTAATTCACTAATTATATAAATATTACAATGAAATAATATAGAGAATCACCCGAATAAATTTTAAGTATAAAGACCAATAAATAAAATTTGATTCAGACATTTGAAAATCATGTAAAACAAACTCGATTCAAACCCAAAGAGCACAATGGAAAAGTCAATTGGAAAAATAAATTTAGAATTGAACATGAAATGAATATAACCATGTTTAAATGATAAATGAAGTTTCTGAAGTATAACTATAGGCAAAACATAACTACCTATATTTACCTTAACTTACAAGTAAACATACCTTTTTGTAAAAAGGACTGGAATTGGTTCTCCTCAAGCTGCCGTTCATTTTCTAGCTTTCTTTTTAATCGTTCCGCTTCTGCACGTTGCGCATCTTTAACATCATCTGAGAGTTTAGTAGTGTCGATAATGTTTCTAATAATTAGGTAGAAATTTTAAAATTATTAGTTTAACAAACACAACCAATTGAATATTATTATTGAATAAATTATATAATATGCACATATAACCAACAAGCTTACCTAATATTTCGACGACCTAATGACTGCTTCCTTTTATTCTTACGTTGCTCTTCTTTTGTTTGTACTTTTTCATTGATATTTTGTTCTGGAGTTTGATTGTCATCTTCGGGTAATTCCATTTCATCACCTGGTGTTTGTGATTTAACTTTGAAACTTTCATCAACGACCTGGCTAAGAATAGCATCAAGAGAAGACTTTGAGTCGAGTGTTGTTTCTGTATTTGATTCATTCTTAACGCCAACTAGACTGTCAACTTCCAAGTTACTCATTGAATAAGAAATCTTAAAATAAATAATAACAACTAATATAAATGTTTATAATGAAACGGCATATATTAAAAGTTATTTATATACATTACAGTAGTTATTCATCATAAATTCTGAATAAAAGGCAATGTACAAAATAAAGTTACCAAAAAACTTTGGTTTAAGACAATAGATCAGAATACAAAAACAAACTGTAAACCTACATTAAATTTTAAAAAGTATATAACATTAATTATTTTTCAAGTTTCTGTATTTGCTATTCTGAACAAACAATATCCCTACCTATTGATTTATTTGTTACATAAAGTAGTAGGAAATCGTTTATAAATTTTACAAATTAATATATAAGTATATATATATAAACCTATAATATGTATATTTATCATTCATTCAGCTACAAAATCCTGGAATTCCGCCTGCTATATTGTTTCATAGGCAATTTAAATATTATTTTCAGAACATACCAGAAAGACTGACCATGCATGTTTATATAAAGGCTGATTATTCTGGTGAATATCTTGAGGTTCAAAATATGTTAGACCACAATCACACTATCGTCAAAGTAAATTAATAATAAAATAGATTACATTACTTTTTCTTTGCTGATAGTAAAACCTACTTTTTAACATAATGTGCTGATTTCTGTTTTTTGATAGGATTACCCTTATAAGAATAATGATTAAAATTAGTGAGATTGAATACTACTCACCAAAAACTTTTTAATTATAATCAAACAGTAATAATAAGAACAGGAAAAGCTGACTGATATTGGGAGGCATTTGGCAAGTATGGTTATTATCACAGGTCTACTATTATATTTCTATGCATAAGAACTAATTACAGAAGCTTTCAAAAATGTCATAGGGGAAATAAAAGTAGGACAGCCATTTATGAATGTCAAGTATGCTAACAAATAAGCAAAAATTGTAGACTCAGAAAAAGGCCTACAATGACTATTTGATAAATTGCATAATGTATCAAAAATATTTAACATAAAGATAAATATAGAAATTAATGAAGATATTAACAGTATACCATAAGTTATATGTTAAAAAATAATAATGTCAAATAATATAACATTAAAAACGTGTTTTTCAAATGACACCAATTAAAACTTTAAACCCATTTTAAATGTAAAAGGGCTGACTAGTTAGAATTCATTGCCCTGTTTGATTTTTTAATAATTTATTAAAATTAATTAGCTTATAATTACAAACATTTATTTAATTGAGCCATAATATTAAAAATTAGTATTTCATTTGAAAATTAGGCTAGTCAAAAACCTGGGATGACCAGATCAGACACCTATTTTGAACTTTTTTGATAATCTATGTAAGTTATTTTTAATTATAATTACTACAAAATATCTCATGTTTTCTAAAAGTATAAATTTGAAAATAATCAAATTGGACTTAAATTAAGTTCTGAACTCAAATATTGAACCAATGCATATATATCTATGAACTATTAAATATAAATAAAATATTTCAATTTGTACAATAAATTACAAAGTGCTGGCAATTGAAAGCCCAATGTATTTATTTGAAATATGTATTGGCCATAATCATAAATTTTAAAGAAGTTCAAATAATATACAACAGATTATAAACTAAATGTGTTACACCTGATGATATTATCCAAAGAAACATATTATGCACAGAAGTAAAGAAACATGTTGAGTTTACAAATACATGTCTGTAAGTTTAGTTTTGCTATAATAAAGTTAAAAATGTAATTCAGAGGAAATTGATTCATTTTAGAATAAAATTATGAATATTTTTCACATTTACATATATAAATTATAATACACAAAGTTGTTACTTGGAACTTTGTAATAGGGGGAAAGTGAATATGTTGTCAGATATAATAATGTACATTTTTGTAAGGTATGGGATAAAGTGGTATATCAATAAAATGTGTTTAAACTGTTTTATTCAATAAAAACATGTTTGTTTTTTCTCTAAATAAAGATATATTTACAAAAAATAATTTGCAAACATTTAAACTATATATATTTAAATGAAAATGTATGGTTTTCTTTAATATATGTGTTTTTAATACTATCTTATAATCTCTATTACTATTGACATGTATATTTAAAATTGATAAATGTCTGAAAACATAATTCATTATTTAAAAAAACTATAGCTTAAAGTGCTTAAAATTAAATGGCATTATGGTTAAAATTTGGCATTATTGGCCAAATTTAAATAACAATAATGATGAATTTTACAAGGTATCATGATATAACAATTTCAAATGATTTCATGCTATTGATTAAAGCACAGAATATTTAATAGTAGAAAAATATGTTATAATATGTTATACAACTTTATTTGGGAGAGTAGAACTGAACATACACAAAGGCTCATAATATAGTACAGTTATTGAAACTATATGATTAAAATTGAATTACTGTAATTACAATAATCACTATTTTAAAGTTTCAATTATCTCATGCCATACAACTGCAAGAAATTTAAAAAATAAACTTCAACAATAAAAAACCTTTAAAAATGCATGCCATGTTTATTATTTAGCAGAATATGCATAATTATCTGAAAATATAATATATTTATGTTTAATTGAATTTAACTTTCAAAATCAACTAAAAATGCATGCTGTGCATTTTTATGTGAATTGGCCATATTTACAAATTATTTTGGATTAATTTGGATTATTGTTAGAAATATTAGTCTATGACAATTTCTACATAATATGTAGAACAGGATTGTCACTAAGTCAGGAATCCAGGAATTGGTATGGGAATTTGATTTCATAAAAAACAAATTTTTAATAGTGGTATATTTTATTTGATGTCAACATTTGCACACTATTATATAGCATATAGCACACAAATTATGTATTATTCATTTCAAGTTATACCCTGCACAGTAGATTAACAGGGTATAACATTCTCCTCCCTCAGAAAAACAATCATATCAAGTAGTATGGTAGCATCAAAAATATAATAATAGAAACACAAATTTATACAAATATGCAATATTACAGTATATTGAATGTGATATACATATGCAATTATTATTCAAAATGTCATAAGTATATAGGGAAACATAATACACAGAAATATATAGAAATAGAAGCAATACACAGAAATCATATAAATGTAAAGGAATGATGGGAACACATTTAACTTAGTGCCACACTACTTTTAGTGATGCAAAGAACCACTTGAAAAGAAGCTACTGTTATGATGTAGTCAAGGTTATTAAGTACAGTATATAGTTAATGTGACTGACAATGTAAAATATAATTGTGTAAATAAAATAAATATATGTGCTATATTAAAAGTTGAGTACACCACCCAGTCTGGGACTGGTCAGTCTAAGGCCATTTAGTTAGGTTCATTTATAATGCACCTAACTTGGTCCAACTAGTTATATACTTTTACCAGTATGGATAAATAATATGGTATTTTATTTTATAATTCATGATTAATTAGCATAGGTACTGTTTGGCAAGTTCATGATCAATGGATCGTGATCAATTACAAAATGTTGTTGTTTTACTGCATTAAAAATATTATGATATTTGTTTCAGTTTTATTTGAATATATTGAAATTGAGTTAGCATGGTAAGTGAAAAAAGATTTGTGTTCCTAGAAGTGATGTATCGATTGTATAATTTACATATAGAGACATTAAAATATGGCATGTTTGCTGTTATGATGTGCAGCTGACATTTTAAACATTATATTAATATAAATATATGTAGAAGCCAAATCGGTGCAACTTGGAAAATGTATGAAATTAATAGCAATTTTTCCTAAAATTATGATTATTTGTTTCTAATAAGGTATAACACTATTTGTTTTTTTGCAATAATTTTTTTAATTTTATTGGGTAGTTGTTATACATTGCCTACTTTTGGTTATTTCTTCTGTTATGGGATGCTATCTACTATTCAAAATGCAAATTATTTATTATTTTTGCCTTTAAAGTGATGCTATGTTATAGAGCTTGATATAAATATCCCTTAAACAGTTTTCATTATAGCTGAATATGTTTATTTTTACTAATACAAAATTTGACATTGTGTGCAAAAAAAGTACATATTTTTTAAAATTATCTTGTATATTTTACTCAAAACTAGTAAATATTACATCTCATATATAATATTGAAGTGCACAACTATGTGGATACGTTCAAAGCAAAACAGGTTAAATAACTATCTTTTGACTATGAGATCATATAGTATACCTTTTGGGCACTACATTATTATGTAGTGTCCAAAAGATTTTAAAAACATAGCTTATTTTGGATTGCACTATTCAGTAAAAGCCTGTTTTATTTAGAATATCATTGTATATGATCATATCTATGTAAGAAAAATATATTAAATGTACATTTACTATTTATTAGTTGAAAATGTAAAATAATTTTCTGTAAATCAAAGTATAATGTCAAACATTTTTTTTAATGAGCTCTGAGTTAATAATGTGCTGCAAAGTTATTAAATTTAGATCTAAAAATGTCAAAGCACATTGTATTAAAAAATGCTAGCATACATAAAATTAAAACTTGATTTAACAAATATTCAGCAAGTGACCAACAAAGCTAATTTGTAGTGTCCAACAGATTTAAAGAGGGTGTTTTAAAATATTTTGATTGCATAAATTAAATACATTTAAAAAATTTAAATATTATTTTAATCATACATTAGATAATAAAATACCAACAACTACTGGCATTTAAATGCAATACAGAGCATTATTTAAAAGAATTAGTAGTGAACTACAAATTTAAGAATGTCAATTTAAGGACAATACTAATTATGTCAAAATCATTTGACTTGATTATAAGTTAGAAGTTAGGGTCAAAAAATATTTATGTACACAAATAAAGTAAACATTAAATACTAGATACATATGTATATTTGTTTAATATAGTATCAAATAGAGTTATGCCAGACTAGTTTCCAAAATATATATAGTGGTTTTGTCTTGAGGTCTTTATTTGCACTTAAATTAAACACATTAAACCAATCATTTTAATCATAAATATTTGTGTAGTACTTAATTGCATAATACTGCTTATCATATATCATTTTGTATATAAGTATCATTGAGGTAGATAACTTAACATATATATACGCAGATAAAATAAATAAATGTTACTTATTTTTGTATTATACAAATTCATATTGGCTAAAAATAGATTTACTTGAGTTGCATAATGGTTGTATAACATATACAAAGACAAGAATGTATTATATGTCTACATATAATAATAATAAGTGTTAATTAAAAGAAAAATGAGAACCAAAAAAGTGTGAGTACATTGATTAAGTACAGAAAAATTATTATGGGTGTAAATAGTTGGATATAGCAAAGTAAATATGTGTACAATTAATAGTAACATACAACTAGTAAAGCAAACATAGTAGGGGTTCAAGGCTCAGTTTAGTAAAACAAAAGTAACTATGGGTACCATTAGTATGGACAAACTGTTAAGTACCTAATAAATTTAATTATATAGTTAATCATATAATATTGTATGAGGAACAAATGAATTGAGACATCTACAGTGTTTGGCAAAAAGAAATGTTCAAATCATTTTTTTAAACCTTGTTTTAGATTGAAGCTAAAATAAGAAATCATTTCAAAGAGAATATTTTGATCAGACAATTATAAAATAAAAGACAGATTTCATTGTTCAGTAATCAATCAGGACTGAGCCAACTAGTCCTTTTGCCAAACAGCATATTTGGACTTTTAGGTACCAGTTTGAGCTACCAAGGTTATTGTACATTTTCTGAAAGCATATGATCCTAGGATCATGTTGATGCATGATAACCTTCTGTAGAGAGTAGCTTTCATAAGATATCATCATTTTATTGATTCCTATGTTAAAGAATAGGACACATTTCTATGTTTTTAATCCAATTTTCGTGAAAATGGACATTTTAGAGAGAAAAAACTATTATAAATATGTTTGAATAGATTTATTCATATAATTTTGTTCCTCTGTGTTTTCTACACAATACAAGTAAAATTATATGGATATGTCATACCATTTATTTTCTATAACTTATATGAATATTAGTACTAAAGCCTATTTTAGGCATATATTAGCTTGAGAACTAATATTCAAACCTTAATAGAAATTAAATAGTATGACTTATCCCTCTAATTTCACTTGTACTATGTAAAAAACAGTTAGAGGAACAAAATGATATGCATAAATCAATTCAAACATATTTATAATATTTTTGTTCTCTAAAATGTCTGTTTTCACAAAAATTGGGTCAAAAACATAGAAATGTATTTTATTCTTTAACATAGGAAATCAGTAAAATGGCTGTATCTCATGAAAGCTACTCTCTACAGAAGGTTATCATGCATTTATGAAATCCTTAGTATAAGACCTTTAAAATGATTATAATAACCTTGGTTGCTCAAACTGGTACCAAAATTCTCCTTGGCAGAAGGACTAATTATAAAATAATTTCTTTAAAAATGTATTAAGTTGTTAGTTTTTTGTTATCAATAATGTAGTACTTTTTTAAATAAACGTAAAACAATTTTTCAACAAAAGACGAATAAAAAATAAATTTTTATGTGATGGATACAACTAGCATGTATAACCTACAAATACATCCTTTGTAAAACTGTTATTGAATTGAGATAATGTGGCGCCTTACACCCATACAGTTCATCGAGTTGAATGATATATAAAAATGTTTCATATTTAAAAATCATTTTTGTTTTTATCCATTCTCAACTGTTTTGAAAAATATATAATGTACCTAATAACCGTTTAAAAACTTTATCCATATGAGTATTAACAAACAGTAGCTAAAAAATACAATGTTTATATCAAAAAAATATATTTTTAAAAAGACGTTGTTAAGAAAAAGATGCATGTAAAAACAAAAAACAACTTCAGGAACCTCTCTCCTCTCAAGTCCATGGTAAAAAGTTAACATGTAAAACAATGCCAGTGAGAAAGTAGCCTAAAAAGTAGGCAATAATGAGACGGTTCATGGCTGAAAAGGCCCAGAAGTTGGTGATACGATCAAGGAGAATATTGGACTGGCGAGAGCACTCTTTCTCTATGAAGCGGTCTGTCGTGTTGGTATCTCCGGTGTGGACAGAGGAGGCTGGTCCAGGGCTAATCTCGATGACGTCATCCAGCATGAGATAGGCGGTGAACCAGAAGAGGATAGGACAGGATGAGAACAGCAGACGCGTTAGGATCTGTTAGAAAGAGTCATTTACAATTCATATAAATAGTATTAGTTTATCCATTTAGTAACTAACCTACAAAATACAAATATAATAACAACTATACAGGTACTGAATAGACAAATTTATATGACATACAACTTAATTATTCTATTGTGATGTTTTATGTGTAACGTTTACCTATTTAAAAAATAATAATAAAATACAAATCTAATGTAAATTTACGAACATGCAAGGTGAGAATATTATCAGCACACAGGTTATCGCAAATAGTAGAGTAAATAAAACAAATTAATACCTAACCCGCTGACTCTATAGTATATTATAATAATTCGAATGTCGGAGCACAATAGACACAGAGAAGAATATAATCTTTAAAATAAATGTATAAATTAAGGAAAATTTAAAATTAATATGTATATAAGATCATCAGAAATAAATAAAATAATTTTGAACAAGGTAAACAAATAATAATGTACCGATACATAATTTTTCATTTGAGTTATATTTGGTTAATATTTTATTTCAATACAAATTATGCGTCAACAAATCATGAGTTACAGAACACAGAGTTACAGACAAAAAACACGTGACACTGATTTAGTTATACCATTTATCCTTTTATTTAATTCTACGTATCAATTTCGAAAAGTATCAAAATTCAGCTTTTAACAATATGTTTGAACGTTTATTAATCCATACGATAAAATATAGCTGTTCCTTCTCTTTCTTTTTAGGCCACAGTGTTACCTGAACGTGGACAAAGGCGAGTCCATAGAAGAGCAGAAAAGCCAAATGAAGTGTGTAGGGCAACAATCGACGCACAATCGCACTGGAGGTGACACCAGTAGCAAGACCCAGCGAGAGACAGGTTCGCGGAGATTGGCGAACTACTGCTATAATCGTGCACGCCGATAACACAACAACTGGGGCACAGAGAAGAAAATTGGGCGTCTGCTTCAACTGGTAGTAGCGGAGGAATCCAACATTCCAGTGGACTCGTTGGATGTATGAATAGGAAAGTGGGAGCGGTCGATCTAGACACCAGGGTGGCAACTTCAGAGCTGAGTCGTTCTGAAGGTGGTAGCCATTCTCGCGTGCATAGGTTACGATTGTAGGATCATGAGTTACGTTTGTAGTAGGGAGACAGTAGAGCGAATAGGCATACCCCTGGTAGGCGAGAAAGGGACTCGCAGCCACCGCAAATTGGAGGCCCGTTGCAGCAAGAATGGCGATACGATGCGGTAGCGTGCTGGCAAACTGCAAGGCATGCAAACTTGTGTATCCCAGGTAGCCTACATTGAGAAGACCATTGCTTCTGGTGATAGCGGCGAGTGCAAAGCTAAAAGTCGCCCCAAGGTGTCGGAGAAAGGAGGGGTAAGTGAGGGCGAGCATTCCAGCCAAACTTGCTAACGCATAGAGGCTCTCTGAGTAGAGGGCAGAGAAAAATACACTGGCAGGATTGAGGCAAAAAAGGAGGGCGGAGAGATAGGCGAGATTTGTGCATCCGAGGATGGCGCAGCTCAGGCGATACAGGAGGCAAGCGGAGGCAATGAAGGCGGTATTGTTGATTAACACCCCGGCCAATAAGTTGAGAGTGGCAGGGTGAAGAAGAGAAGCATGAGGCAACAGGAGAGAGTTGCGAATCAGACGGATAGCAAGAGGAAGGCCAGGGAAGAATGCGAGCGTATTCTCGAAGGGGTAGCCATGTTGGCTCACAAAGTGGAAGTAGGCACCGTCCCATTTGGCCAGACCACCCAGTAGTTGGTAGACTGCCTTGTCGAGGAAGGAGAATTCGGATCCTGTGGGGTCGGCGGTCGGGTTGAAGACATGAGCGTCGTGGTCAGGGAGTAGGTCTGCAAGAGCCTGAAATAAAGGAAAAGTATGTCACTCAAGGTAGTAATTTAACAGCACACATAATTATTAATTGATAAGACAAATCATTATTTTTAAATTGTATTACATTATATATGTATATTGGTATTTAATATAAACTGACGATTAATTTATTTTTAACTGCAAAAAAAGGGGAGAAAAACTTCAACATATTTAAATAATTTCATATTAATTCCTGCAGCAGCATTTGACTCGTACATAAATTGGTGATTATAAAGATCTAATAATTACACTGCAAAAAAACAATGTATATTTACACTAGTTTTCTGTTATTTTACATTGTTTAAAACTTGATACATTAAAAATATGTAAGTTTACATTTATTCCGTAATTACATTAAATTAAATAAACCAGTTTATAGTGTACAACACACTTGACAATAATTCCTATAGTGGTTTCGAAACGTCGTGCTCGATAAAGTTTAATTATTTTAATATTGTGAGCTTTTATATTTTTATTATTTTATCGCAGTGGCGAATACAGCTGGAGGTGGGAACTCTGGGGTCCCCCTTTTCTCACTTTAAATTCACAAAGCCCCCTACCACAGAACATATAAACGAGCAGCCCTTTACATGGGCCGTACGATCGTTTTCGAAAACTCGTACGGCTGACTTTTTCTCAGCCTCTATACTCACGGGTGTAATTTTAAACTTTCTTTTAATTAGGGTTGAAATTGACAGCCACTCCAACTATCCCTCCTCCCATCCCCCACCTTCCGCTTTCACGTTGGGGTTGTAAGTGTTTAAGTATATAAAGTTACACGTGTTAGTATGGTATAGTTATATGATATAGTTCATCCAATTATATATATTACATGTTATTTAAAAACCGGTTAGAAATATTGAATTGATTTCGTATTGTTTCACTGTTATTCAAATTAAAGTTATGTAATATGTGCTCAACATGCATTTAACAGTTAGTTTTAACATTTGAAATATTTTTAGTAGTTCAAATATTTTTAATACCTATAGTATAAAATGTAAATTAAATTAAACGACGCGGTATACGACACCAACAAATCATACGATCTCCTCAGGAAAAGCTCCAGGTCAGATAAGGGGCTGCTTGATTCAATTGATATCTACATTAGGTTTAGAAACACAGAAACTGGCAACTCGTTGGCATTCATAAATGCAATAGTTGAAGAACTCAATCTTTCTAGAAGCAAACTTGTGTCACGAAACGAAGTTATTCTAAAACCAGTCCCTGGATATAGAGTCTACCTCTTAATTAGCACAACCAGCCCATCAAACCTTATGTCCTGGAGCGTGGCATATCACAAGGAAAGCATTCTGTCCCACACAACGCTTCCCTTTCAAGAAGTAGTAGAATCTGGCATGTGGTATATTACACCATTTGAGTCGACTGGCATGCATAAATTGTCACACATGATCTCAACAGTAGAAAAGGCGTTCCTCATATTGGCAACATGGGCACAGTTGTTTGAAGACAAGGAGCTATTTGCAAACGATAGAGTTACATCACACTTCAATGCCTCGTTGTTGATCTTCTTAGAAGATAAAGAGAGCACTAGTAGGAATTTGTCGTACTATCGATACGGATTTATGGAGTTTACACTGTTGAATCAAGAAGGTCCAAAACCTCTTAAAATCTTATCAAAAGTTGATAATAAAATCAGATCTCGGCTGATGGTGTGGTGCCTCAATAAATACTTCCAGAGTTGTCAAATCATGTCGTTGCTTACAGCTCGTACTACTTTAAGTAGTATACTCCGGAAATAAAAAAAACCCAACAAATAATTGTTTCTTAACTATTTCTTAAGCATAAGATATTTATGTTTGTATCAATATATATATTCATTTCTTGTTATAAGCGCGCGTTGTATGTACAGGGTGTCCCAAAATATACGCACCATTTGGAAAAGTAAACAATGCAAATATAATATGTATTATAACCAATTTCATATGGATAAGAATATCTATGTATACAATTGGTTTGGGAATTTCTAAAAATAGCTCAAGGAATTTCCAAACTGATTTTGGAGTTTCCAAATTAACTCTTAGTTTAACTCTTAACATCATGGCTGCTAACAGGTTACTCTCTGTAAATGAAAAAGTGGATATTATTTCATTTTGTGGAAATTATCCTGTGAGAACTGTCGCTGATATGTTTAATGCTAAATACCCTCAACGTGCCATCAGCCACA
>JAYRBW010081361.1:0-47094 GCA_036023295.1 Invenusta paracnida | reverse complement strand
TAATATGTATACTGTATGAATGTAGTCATATATGCATATAAGCCTATTATTATTTATATAATATTTGTTAATAAATATACATATTATATTAGGTATATATGTATAAGAATCATTTATATTAATGTATATTTCAAAATATGTATAAGTACCTTATATAATATAAATCTATACAATTTATTTATACAATATTTAGATATAGTTGGTTTAAAAGACTATAAATAGAATTAAAAATCTTTGGCCAAACGTATAAATTATACAAAGTCTAGATTTTCATAATTGTCCGTAATTAAATTAATTTCTGAATATTGTGTCCCCTTGTTTGAGCTGACGCACTCATTCTTTGTTTATATTTGAAGGGTATAAAGGTATATATGAAGGACACACACACACCTCAGTATATCTTTTATAACCATTTCAAATTACGAATGCATTATTATCTATTCGAAGAACATATTATTCTTATGCATATATTTAAATTTCATATATTAATTATATTTTTCTTACAGCCGTGCTATTTTACAGCCGTTCACTATTTTAAATAATGATTCGAGGTTATAATATATTTGTGTGACTATTGGCATCCTCTATTTACAAAATTATAACCTATATGGGATTCATTAAAATGATAATCAGAAATGTCATGATTCTGAAATTGCAAGTTACAGTAAATTATTATATGCATATATAGATGATTATTCTTAGTATTTTATAAGCAATCATACCAACATTTTGTAGTAATGTTTTCTTTGAAGTTATATATTACTGCTTTGAATGAACATATATTAAAAAACTACCACACTTTATACCTATTTAGTGTACTACAAAACATATAGAAATGAAGCCTATAATATAATTATATTTTGGAAATATATCTCAGCAAACGATATACTGGTCGAAAAAATATTGTTTCATATTAAATATTAAATATTGAGATTATATGAATAATTTAAAAAAATTTGGTATATAGATTCGTATCTATTACATGCTCATATAAAATTTCATTCATCATGACAGAAAAAATGTATATAGCGTTACAAAATATCTCTTAATTAATCTATAAATAGCTATAGCATGTTCTGGAATTAAAAAAAATATATATAGCTATTTAAGTACTTTTTATCAACAATTAAAATATTGTAGAATGTTTATTTTTCTATTATATTCTATATATATGTGATTTTATGCGTAATATTATATATTTTACAACACACTTAATATAGAATATTATTATTCAACAGAAATCATTTGAGAAATTTAGTATTAATACAACAACAATTATTTAGTGCTGCTTGCCATGTTTGTATATTATATGGAAAACGTGTTGCAATATACACAACCCTTCATTAAACTTGTCACTTCTATCTTTCGTTTAAAATAACTCTGAGATACATCTTTGGGAAAGACATATAAATTTGTACAACTACTAAAAGGAAGTTTCAAACTAATTTTCTGGTCACATTTAAGCAAGACGACACAGTTAGAAATAAACCGGAGATTCAGTTTGTCGACATCCACCCCCATTGACTTATGCATCGCTTGATGTCTGTCTTTCTGTCCATGTATCACCGTTTCTCTCCGTTTCCCGAATCGTTTTGAATACCTGAAGTCGTTTGTCCTGTTCCATCCTTCTTTTCCTCTCCTCTCCTCTCCTCTTCTCTTCTCTTCTCTTCTCTTCCCTTCCCTTCCCTTCCATATCTTCTCAATTTTCTCTAGCCTCAGAGCTACTTTTAATTTATTCGCTACGAAGAGTGGCGCTGCCCGAGTGGTGGAAGACAGAAGGAACAGAGGTAATGAGAGGAGAGGACTGGAGAGAGCGAACAAGCAGCAAACGAAACAACAGACAGAGGACATAGTAGGACACTCAAGGCAGAAGTGGGAGCAAGCAATCCAGTCAGAGAATAATTTCAACACATAACCGGGAAGGTAAAGGGAGAATTTCACGGGATGCAAAACTGAAGTCTCCGATTCGTCAATTTCTGGATTCTCGCTGTCAGTCAGTGGCGAGATAGGCGACAGAAAACCAGAAGGAAAGCGCAACTAATACCCATCGGATCCGATGTCTTTCCGCTGATTCAATACTCTCCGCGCTTCAAGACAAAATAGAAAGTTAGCAGCGCAAACGCGCTCACAACAAACTAAACTCTATAACACATACAGAAGAACCGTGGTCGCTTGTTGTAAATCAGGCCCCGAAAGTTTTTTTCCTTCTTCTGTCTTACCATCTCGTTAACACGCATCTCCAATTCCTCGAGAAAGCACAAGGAAAACTGCAAGGGGTCAGACCTAACTGGAGGCTTTTCCTGGCGTCTAAAAGTGTTCGGCAGCGGACCAGCCCTAAAGAACCGTCCGGGAAGGAGGTTCGCGTGCCAGACCCTCATTTCCTCTCGACAGCACGATCGGTTTCCTTCGTCCGCTGCTTCGATTAAAATAGTCGGCGCCAAATACTTTGGAGACGTTTTACATTCTCTTTCTCCTTGTAAATTGTTCTCTACAAAGCGGAAAAAGGAAAGAGAGTGGTCACAGAAGAAACAAATACAACAAAAAGACTAAATAGAATTTGTCTTTATCACTATCTTTTATATACTTTGATTTTACTTTATTTTTTCTTCTCCAGTCATGCAGAGTACAGAGCTCTAAAATATTTCTGAACGCAATTTGAACGAAGTCGTATTATTCTATCCTCATTCCGAAACTTCCTTGAAGCCGAATTTAAACTCTGAGGTCTAGTTGTTATACATTTGTCAGCATTGAACAGTAGGAACGCGCATACTTCTGCTTACAAAAGTCGTCTTCTTTGTTTTTAATACCTGCTTTCGATTCTGTAATTGTACAAGTTCCGTGGAAGCAGCAAGAGAACACGATCCCATCGCAAAAAGCTTTGTCCAGATGGTTGACGACTGGGTGATCAAGACTATGTACGCCACAAAAAGGCGTCGGCGAAATGCCAAGAGGTGAGAACTTTTCATGTTTTACTTTATAATTTAACTTGTTCTGTACCTTTTAACAACTGTCTCCAAATATATTTTTTTATTCCCGTTTGAAAATTCAAATTTTAAATTTGATTGAAATTAATATTTATAAAACTTAGCTACACCATTATTTATATCAATAATTATTGTTTCAAGACAAACAATAGGTATAATATTTTTTAAATATTTTATGAAAATTAGATATAATATATACGAAAAAATTTATTACCTGCATATTCATGAAGAAATCAAATAACAATACCTTTTAATTTAAATTAATTTTTCCGCAGATATGTAATATATCTTTTGAAAAGAAGGTCATAATATATCTGAATTAGACATTAAAATATTGGCACATAAACATTTTAGTTCTGATACGATTCCATGCGCTTATATATTCTCATATAAATAATTCTAAAAATGTAAGTATAAATTATCTATAAAAATTATAATAATTATTGTTAAATTGTTATTAAAAATTAATAATAAACGCGTGCCAAATATTGTGAAAATTGCAATTGTAAATGTTTATAATGTATACTGATAGTGAACAATATTCAAACGAATAATGAAATCAATGCTGGTATATTAATCGATATTTATAAACGTTATATATATATATATATATGAATATGTTTCTATTTTCTTATGTAAATTTTAAAATCAATTTTTCTTCGTTCTTGTTTGCATTGATTATTCCATATGAAAAGTTATAGGTAAGAAAGAGAGGTTTCTTTAACTTGCTCATTCTTTCAAAAAACTGGGTCGTTTGCCGGAAGTGCTGATTTTTATCTTGTTGATATATTATCGTGTATAACAATAAACTCATTTCAAGGTCGAACAAATATAAAGCAATATTTCTAGATCGATGCCTGTATCTAGTTTTACATTAATCATTGTTTATATAAGATGATGTTAAATAATTAATCTGTGTAAAGTGTTTCATAGGTATATAAACGTCTTAAAACTATATTGAATTATTTCAAATAAATATGAGATTTTCCTTAGTGCATGTAAATAATTTTAATAAGATACACTTTTTAATTCAATTTTTGATGCGTTCATAGAAAATATTTTTGCGAGTGGTCAAATATAATTTCAGTTAAATGTGTGTGTTAAATAATTATTTAATTTTCAAAAATATATTTCTTTTCAAATATTTCAAGTATAAAACTTTCTGGAAAACTTTCGTTGAAATTTTACAAAACCATATGTTTTAGTTATTATTATTTCAAGAATACGAATGCAAATTAACATGATAATCATTTTGATAGCTCAAAATACAATTATAATTTTCTATATTTTGTAAAATATGAAGATTAAGCATGCGTTTATTATAGTATAAATATGTATAACTTATATGAAAAGCAATTATCATAAGTCTATATTGATAATTATAGATCTGCAAAATGACCTTTTGTATTAAATAAAAGTTTACTACAGTACGTATGTTATAGTTACAAAAAATATCATAGTTGGATTCGATACGGGATTAAATTTTCCGCACCTATTCACGACGAAGCCTCCCAGAAATTCGGACCATGCGTTTGCTTCACAAAGTGGTCACGGCGACCTCTCAGTCTCCTAGAAAGGTCTCAAATTAAAAATTTCTGAAACATTGAAGCAGAAACTAACACCAAGGGCTCCCACTATATGTTGTGTCCGAATATAGTTGCTATACCTCACTTAAGGCTATAATCCAGCATTACAAAATAATTCCAATAATTTATAAAACATTTTTTTAATTGAAAAAATGGAAAAACGTAATGTTTTCAAAAGTGTATGAGATTATTATTATACATTACAGTTACTTCATAAACCTTATATTTTTTCGAATGAGCACCGAATATAATGAAATAATTTTAAATCGTACTATTTGTCTTGTATATTATTTCATACAAATAAATTGAGTAAATTATACCGAAAAAATTAAAATATAATTTTGAATACTTAAAATAAATTGTGACTTCGGCATATATAATTATATGTTGGTATACTTAACTTTCTTCAATGTTGAATTTCATTCTGCTTGAAAACATTATTTTCTTCTATAGTGATTTTCGTTTATAAATGTTTGATACATTTAAGAAATATACATATATACGATATAATAATTAATTATTTTACCGTAATTTTATTAATTGGAAGATAATATTTCTATAGTTTTAGGTTTTATAAACATCAGGTCTATAGGAGAACATAATACATTTATATTTATATTATATATTTGTTGCTTTGTAATCATAATCTATTCAGATATAATATACATAGTTTGCAGTAGATATATGTATTAGGTTCAATTAATAAACTCGATATAACCACTATATCATAATATAGGTAGATATTTTTCCAGTAAAAGAGTATCTATATGAATATCTAATACTTTTGTTTTTGTTTTCTTGAAGAACAATATATATTTTGTGTAAATTTTATATATATATACCAAGGCAAAATAGCTAAAATAAATAAAAATCAATTTTAATTATTGTAATGAACAGGTTTTTTTATATATCTTTTAAGTGGTAATGTCTACTTATGCTGCTGTTTTACAACGATAAAAGCACTATATTTGCGACATAAGATAATATATAGGATATATATCTTAATACATTTTAAGAAATTTTAATGTTGAACAAAAATTTTAAAACCATTAACGCTATAATATATTATATTTAAAATATTAAAATTCGTTCAAATTGATTAGTCCCTCTTTTGATCAACTATGCCATATAATAAAAATACGATCATTGTCTTAACATAATGCAACAGATATCCATAAATTCGCTTAATAACAATAGAATTACAGAAATAGAAACAATTCAGGCTATAAGATATTGAATGTTTGCACGATTTCATACAGAGCATTTTGTTTCTTTGAGTAAGTTTCACACCTCTTCCTTCACGACGTTGTGCTACATCTGCAGTCATTGAGCGTGCGTGCATAATTGCACGTCATCACAACACCATCTTTCAAGTTGGTGCGTTCACATTGATATATAGATGACAAATACATCCAAGTATTCTTTGATATAGCTTTTGTACTATTTTACATTCGTCCGCACGCAATCTAAGGGTCTCTAGAGGTTTCCTGAGATCACACTGTGCATCTTACAATATCATCTCCTAATTCAATCCTATATACGATCGTAAAACAAAACAAATTCTAACAATCTGAGATTGGCTATATTATACAGTTTGGTCATGTGATTTTGAAGTCAGATTGCACATATTTTTTAGCTATGTTTTATTTATTTTTATTTTCTATTGAGAAGAAATTATTAAAGTCTGAGGAGAAAACACACACAATAATATTGAAATCGATTGTTGCCATATTCTCTTTGAATTTCTTCGGTGAAGCAGATACCTACAACCGGCTTACATATGCGTGAAGGGTCTAAAAACCAAATTCATACTGAGTTGTTGACTGTCTGGCTTCAAACTGCTCCCATTATTTCAACATATATACACAACTGAGAGCGATAATTTGCGATGGATGCGCTGGTCCTATATATCTATACGATTGAAGATGGACGGGGAGCAACGCACACGGAACAACCATCTCCCTTCATGATTGACACGCAAGCTTCTTCTCAGTGTAGCCCAAGTTTCCTGGAGGGAACTTGTGTTGACGCCTTGAGATTACAAACACATGTCCTCTAAACCGGATGCTACGCGCTATGGCTGCTCCTGAAAGTGTTCCCGTCTTGGTTAGCTTTTGTTGTGGATGCTGAATTTAGCTGCTAAAGAAAAGAGATACTCGGTGTGATGGAAGGCGACGTAACCTGTGGGAATTATGTTTTAGCACAGCGCGTTGCTGGTCCAAAAATAGTTCGGAAATGTAGCAGCATGAAGACTTTTCACAATGTTGAATTTGTGTGTGGTGGAGGGCATAATTGAGAAAATAACGTATAATTCGAATATTTGTACATATCAACCTTGATCTGTGCTTGAAAACAGTTTATCTCTTTAGTTGCTATATTATTTATTTCAATAATATTTTATTAATACATACTTACATATATATTCAACATGATTCATGGAAGGTGACCAATGATAAAGTTTTGTCCATTATTTATACCTAAATATATTAATAAACATTAGTAAAATAACTATTTAAACTTATCAAAAGATGAATCTATATTATTAATAAAATATTATTAATAAGGATCATGATAATCAAAACTTAATATCAAATTAAACAATCCTTCATAAAAATTCAGATAAATTCTTTTCTTTAAATTTATTAACACATTCTGCTAAAAATACACCAATTAAATATAATCTAAAGAACAACATAACTTTAAATGAGGAGCTAAATTAAAAAATTTTTAAACAATTATTCAACTTTTTATCTGCCTTTTAGAGTTTTTTTCCGCTTTCAGCATCATTTTCTCGCATAAAAACTTGCGCAGCACTCTCATTAAAAATCTTAACAATATTTGCAACGACTAAAATAACTGCATTTCTTTAATTAAAGTTAGTTTTTACTATCATCATATTTTATTATCAATTGTGTATATATGTAGACTCTTTTTCAAATCTCATTTGTTATCAGAATTGTTTACATTTTTAACATCGCATACGCCTTACACGGACGAAGTATTCATAAACTGAGTGATTAAATTATTATAAAACTATTTTTTTCGTACTCATTCACTGTAGAGTTTGTTGATTACAACAATAGTAAAAAAAAATCGTCAATAAATTATTCATAATACATATGGTATTGTATCTGCCGGTTGCATAAGCGGTTTCATATTATATGACTGCATGTACTCTCTCTAACAAGCACTCTATCAAGTCATCCTAGTTCGCAGCTGTCAAGGCATAGTGCATATCACAAACTATCTTGTTCTTCCGAAAGAAACACGCGTTTGGGCCTTTCAGGTCGCGTGGATTCGCCATTACACCATTAATGTTGACTTTGGTCATCCTCAATATAGACGCCTCGCCGAGCTCTTCTTATCTTGTCAAATCAGAAATGTTGATTTTGATGTGTTTTCTTTATAGAAAGAAGGCATAAATGAAGAGAAAAGAAACTTTCTTGTAACTTTAGCTAAACGTGTATTTTATGTTAGGCCTAGATTATGGTAAAATCTAATGTTTGCATGAACATTGAAACACAATAATATATATAATGCTTATATAAAGTAGGGAGGAGACCAAATATTACACGCATGCAAAACATTCTGACATAACAATCAACACAAGTTGACAGGTGTTTATCGGGACTTAGGCGAACGAACACAACAATGTATGAGCAGTGTTCACCTAAATTCAACTTGGTTAGTGAAGATATTTGGCGACGATATCCCCAACTGATATCAAAATTATGATATTATTCACTCTTCATTAACTCGAATATTATTATTATGTCGGCTTGGCCTCTCTCAATAGTACAATATTAATCTACGCATTATCCGCTTTGTAATCGACATTTTTCTGTTTAATTCTGAGTATATGTCGGCGTCGCCAAATCTTAGCATCACTTCCAATAAGTAGTCAACCACTCTTTTTAAAGTCAATAAATATTATACGTGCCACCGTGGAAAACCTCAGAAATCTCTCACGCTATTCAAGAAGTGAAGTTGCAAGTAAAACCACTTATTATCGGCTTTTCTTCATCCACATAAACTCTTGACTTCTTGGACAGTTATAAGCAGTTCAATGACATATAATATATGATATTATTATATAATTGTTTCTTGATATTCACATAGACGGCGGGTGGTTTTACAATCTGTTTATTTTTACCCAAAACATTGCAGGAGATGAGATAACATCATATCGGGGAAACTCTGTAATAATGTATCAATAAAAGAGATGAGACAAGAGCTTATTTATACATCTGACAAAATAATTTCAATATACATATTTATTTATATATTTACTTATATTTAAAAACAGATTGTGAGGTTAAGTCCCAGTTGATCCCAATTTGATGCTTTTGATCGTTTATAATTTTTTCCGATTTACCCTAAACTAACTTTTAAGAATTATTACTTACTTAAGCGAACGTTTTGTTCATAAATCTATATGACAGCATTGTAAAAGTGAAATAACTTCAACCTAACGTTTTGTAAAAAGAAATAGAGGAAAACATTATTCCTGATGCTATGTAATATAATTGACAAAGTTGAATTTCATTAAAGTTTCATTGTTTTAATGCATTTTCTAGCGGGATACATTTAAACAAATTGCCGATAAAGTAACACGTTCGGTTAAAGCGAATTTTAATTAATACTATATGAGATAAAGTGCTCCTGACAGGGATGTCAAGAGGGGAATGAAACAATGTGTTTAAAAGTAACCTTCTATACTAACGTAATAAAGATAGGAGTAAAGTGTGCTTTCGGTTCACAGCGCTGATTGCTACTTATTCAGAGAAACACGAAAGGTGTGAAATGGAGTCCTGCGCGTAAAAATCAGGAAAGAGTAGCAGTTCTGAAATAGAGTATATACATACCAGGAAAATAATACAACCAGTATATGTTTCGCGGAAGGGGCTTCTATTTCCTGGGAAGTTGGTATCTGAAGAGAGGTCTTTGATATGATGAGGGACATGAATTGGTGTCTCTAAAACGCCTAGGACATGACACTGCATTAATCCACCGTCAGATTTGATGGAGGATTTAAAAAGTTCCTCCGCCTTGATAAAATAGTTTGTCTCTTTGATCATGCTTTTTTTCAAAGGAGAAAGTCTGTGAAACAAATATTCATTGAACTTGCAGCGCAATCGAAAAACCATGATGGTTGTTAGAATATATACCATACAATAAAGAAAAGTATAGGAGGCGTTTGTAAATTTAGGAGGAGAAAATGAGATGTGTGGGAATTAGCATTTAAAATGTGTAAATGTGTCAAATAAAAGTGATGATTATTAACAGATGAATAGCTGTGCAGATTTATTGCTTGTGACGCTAACACAACTCTCAATTTATTTAATATTCTGAGTTAATTAACTGTGACACATTGAATTAATTCCCTTATATAAGAGTAGGTTTATTGATAGTTTTGTGAGACTTTTTGAAAAATATCGTCCCATCTTGATGCAAGTAATTGAAATTGATATTGTTTTAAGGCCTATAAGATAATTACACAGATGTTATAATATAATACACATTAAAATGCGACATATTTTTTTAAAAGAAATAAGTTTTTGAAGTATTTAAGTACAAAATACATTATACAAACTACTCGTACAACAATGTTAATTATATATTGTTAAGTTTTAAATTTAAAATTTATAATGTTAATTTTTACTTTTTGAAATATATTTACGAATATATGTTAAAACTCCAAAATGTTATATAATAATTGACCTTATAAATATTACATTTACATTATTTATGTGGAAAAGTTTTTGCTGAAATTTTAATAATTTATTCATTGCGATTAATTATTATTTATCCTGATTTAATATTATAATATAATTACCACCTGTTTCAGCTCCAAACCACCACCAGGAAAGGAGACGATCAAATCGAATCCGAGTAAACGACATCGGGAACGTCTCAACTCGGAGTTGGATCATCTGGCTAGTCTTCTTCCATTCGAACAAAATGTCATCTCCAAACTGGACAAGTTGTCCATACTCAGGCTTGCCGTATCGTATCTGAGGATCAAATGTTACTTCCAAAGTGAGCAACGGGAGCCTCATTTTTAAATAAATCTAGTTCCCCTTTTTCACTTCGTACTACTTGAAAAAATGAAAACAAAAAATGAAATTAAGATGAAATATCAAGTATAAAATAGTGGCTTGGCTGTACGTTTTATTAGATCATTTTCTGTTTTATTATATACTGTCCAGTTAAATTAAATAGTATTCCGCTAACTCCGATATTCGGTCAAAGATTTAATTTATATATCTCTATAATAAGATATTTTTCAAGAAAATTTACTTATTTTAAAGTTAATTTAGAAAATATAATTTATTGTATTAAAAATACACAAACTGGTACATAATCATTTAGTATGGTCAAAGACTGACATATTTATATAATTATAGTTTTTAATGCACGATTTTTGGATATATGAATAATCACCACAAGTCCATCCAATCTTTATTTAAAAAATTGTCTTTTATTTTTAAAGTGGACAAAAAAGATTTGTTATTTTAAAATAAATCTAATTGGTATTTTACATTTTCTGTCTCATGCATACAAATATCTGTATGTATAATATATTATGTATAGAAAGGAATACTTAGTCAGATTCGAATTGTTTTGTTGAAAATTTATTTTTCATAAATTTGAGTCTTGAAAAAAGGGAGATTTCTATATCTCTGGATAATCATCAATATGGAGAAGAAGAACGGAAATAAATTTTGATAGAAAATAAACGCATTTCAATCTGGAAATGATTGATGCCGAAACTTATAGACACTTGTCACAACTGTGTACGAATGTCTCATATGTGAACGTCATAAATATATAATTGTGTATATTTATTGAATGAGATAGTTATGTCATATTTATAAAAGTCAATATTCTTTAAGTCGAGTTTATTGAAAGATTTATGCCTGTGGTGTAAGTACGTCGACTGTAGATATATATACCAAAGTGGGATATAATATTTACTGAATTTAACGAATACTTTCCAGATAAAGTATTAAAAGCCATAATTGTTAATATAATATATCAATATGATATAATATATAATATATTTCTTAAATTAAACTATACTGTACTATATTTTCAATATATATCTATAATAGTACTGCCAAATCCATAGAAAGGTCACTATTTATTTTCAACATTAAAACATAATATATATAATATGTATTTCTGGATAAACCATTTTTGAATTATTTGTAAATCCCCAGAAGTTTTATGTTTCAAATTAATTATAATCAGTGGCTTAACTATATAGTTGGTATTAACTCATTTTCATCAAACTCAAATTATCCACAAAACTACAGCCAATTTATAAACCAAAGAAGGATCGGATTCGTTTGCATCACTGCAAGAACTCTTGTTCCTTGTGGGGTGTCTGTTTTGTCTTCCACTGAGAGAGCCAAAGATGTCAAATGACTGGAGTAGTTGGCAAAGAGGGACTGTGTCATCCATATTTTAAATCCTACCCTTTATGTAATGATGGAAAGGGGGAGGGAAAGAACTCATTCCTGGTCAAAAGAAGCTGCTGGGTCTTCCGGAATTTCCTGAATATTGTTCTCCTCAGACCATAATGTGTATACTATGCACTGAGGATATTGCACAAGAAGAAAATGTGGAGATAATGATATACCCTAGCCCCAATGAGAAAGACTTTTATAGGGCAAGGTTCCAACTCCGCCCATATGCTGTCCTTAGTTTGAAAGGATCCTTGGACCATTCGGATGGACTATATTCCTGCACATTGTGCAATGACAAGTGTCCCGTTGGGATCGAAGAATCACCCATTGCGAAGATCCATACACCGAAGAGCTCCCTGTGTGCGTCGCACGCGTTGCATTTTATTTCAGTCATATATTTTACCGAATGAATAGCTCTGAAGATATTACTCGGCTCTATCTTGAAATTAAAATTTGTAAATTAAAGATAATTGCTCATAAAGTCAACCTGTTCATCATTAAATCATAGAAAACATGATTAAATTACTATTTATTATCAAAGGAGGATATATGTGTGGATTTTAAAATATACAAAAGTGACATATTTATCTGAGTTTTCAAACATATTGACGTCTAATATTATATAGTGTCTATAAGTATAGAACTATAATAAGAGAATTATTATAGAATTATAATTCATATTTCTAGATATATACCAAAGCTCATAATTATCTAAAATTGGAATAAATTATAAAATAAAAGAGAAGAGAATATTTCTGAACAAAAAAATATATCAAAATATAACAGTTAATGATATAAAGTATATTGATGTATAAAGATACAATTTTATTAAACAGTAAAACTCTTTTTTATTAGCACGAATCGGATATAAATGAAAGATTGATTTTTAAACTTCGAAATTGTGGAATAATTTAGGTTGTTATATTTATTTTATGTATTCAGTATAATTTACGATTTTGTAACGTTTTGAACCAAATTTAAAGCATATTCAACATGTGTATGTAATATTATTATAGTATATTATACTATAAAATGTGCATTAAGTATACTATACATATATGTATAAAATGAATGATATACAGCTTAAAATTATATAACAAGGGGAATTCAGGGTTAAACTACAATGAAAAGTTAATAATGAAATTATAGTTGAAGCAGACAAAATACAGTTTAAAATAACCATCTATTTAACATTTTCGGCTGTGATATCTTCTTCCCTCTTGTATCATAACACCAATGCTGTGAAAAATTCCCCAGCATTGTGCCCAATAAGTATATATAGAAGGAGCCGCGTACCTATATTATGTAATACTCAATTGTAAGTTTCAGAGAGAAAAATGCAAGAGAGTATTCTGCAGAAAATTCAGAAGGCTAGGAAAGGATTTAAAGGGGTGACGTTTTGCGGTAACAAAAGATCAGGAAGTCAGAGCAACGAGTCATCGATTGCTTGGCTAAACTTTTTACACTTTTTTACTACAATAATTACCGCTACTCTGAACTGCAATTTCACGCCCCAGTGAACTTCTGAGCCTGGGATATGCGAACCGAAAAAATACATCGCGCCAAAATGTATGAGGCTAAGTTATTATAGTTTACTTTAATCGTTAATTAATTTATACACTATGCTTGCATTAGATAGTCATAATTAAATCGCATACACAGTATAGAGCAATAGATTTTTGTTTATTAATTTATAATAATAAAGTATAAGGCAGGGTTTTAGAAAAATTAACATTATATAAAAGGTTTACCAATCTCGCATTTGATTCTGAAAAAAATAAACTGTTTAAAAAACTTTTTTTTGTTTTGAGAAAATCTTTTCTCTGATTGTATTTGTTTCAGTAATAGAGTTAATATATACTCAATTAACTTATATGAGATATATAAATAGTTTGTATTAGTTCTAAATGTAATATTTTTACGTATCATTATATACATATACAGATAAGCTTATAATCGATAATAAAGACAAAATATATTTCAGAAGAATACTAGGATTTTATAAATAGTTACAAGGACTATTTCATTATCACTTAAAGTTATCACTTCTTTTGTTCTGCTATAATTATAAAAATATTAAAACATTTTTTAAAGACACTGGCATAAAAATGCTTTATATATAAAAATTATATAAAAATTATAATGAAAATCACATAATAAATTCTAATCATTCTTTCATGTTCGAAAATATTATGAACTGATTTTGTATGTATACATATTTTTACTTTTCTGTGAGTGTAAGTTTATTTATAAACGACATAAAAATATTATTTTTATATATACAAACCAATTGCTAAACATCAAAGTAAATCAAATTATTTAGAAATCACCATTTAATGTCCCAATTTGTAGTTTTATATTCATTATATTACAAATATTGTTTCCTGTGCTATAAGTTTCAATATATATGTGAAATGAAACATGCATTCTTAGATATATGTATACCCTATATAAATTAAAATTGTGGAATATCTGCATTGAAGTGGATAATTGAAATTATTTGACAAAATTTGAAGTGTCCTTATACCTTTTGGCCGACCAGAATGGAAAAACTTGTTCGTTTTCTATATCATATAGACTTATTACCCAAAGCTGCTCTATGATAAAGTAGACTTTCAGCTGATTATAGCATGACTCAAGGAATTGGCAAGATAGTTAGTAAGTTAGATATACGTTGCTACGGCGCCGATGGATTCTCGGTACCACCCAATAATTATGAAGAGGTGACCTCCTGCTATTCGGAACATGGCCAAGTGCTGGGTGGAGCTATGGAGATCTTTAGCAGAGAAGTGGTCTCTGTGGATAAAGTGGGTGGTAATACAGATAAGCAATACGGAGTGGTTCATAATGGAGATATTCCCATCTCTCATTTTACTCTTTCGAAAGAGGTCAATCTATGGGAGAAGAACACATGGATTTTGAGAAGGCATATTGGAACGGGAACTGCACAGAATACTTCTCCACGCTCGACTGAACATACTCAGTGTACATCAGCAAGCAGTAGCAGCAGAGCACTTCTCCAGAAGAAGAACTAGCCATAGAGTTGAAGAAACTTAGTTAAGAGAACGATGGAAAGAGGCATTCTTTAATTTCTTGTGTACAAGTTTATGAATGAGGCGATAATGACATCAAGTTAACTCCGCTTGACAGGGTTTTCTTTAGTTGGGAAGTGGCCATGTTCTTTAGCTGACTTCCGTCATCTCTATCCTCTGTGACGCGCGAGAATTGTCGCAACCCCTTTTCCGGCACTGCGCCTCCGCCTTCCCCTTCCCATTATTCTGGGGTGCAAGTCCTCACAAATCGCTATCACCCAGTTCTCTCCTTTTCAAAAGAATATATTTTGTGATTTTTCGATTATAGAGCATATTGAAGACATTATAACTAGCTGAACAGTATAGAACAGTGCTTGAATCCTTTTTAATAAGTAGAACACAGATATATTATAATAGAGAGCCATTTCTCTGGTGTAGGCCGACTTCCGGAAATACAGTCCACCAGGCAAGCCAAGAGTTTAACAGAAGGGCCTCAATAATGGACGATGGGATTCAGTTTATATAGATTTAAATTTAAAGATAAAAATGAACCTTATTCTAAACTATATCGGGGAAAAAAAACTATTTTGTGCCGAAAATCTGACACAAGAAATACATAACTAATAATAATAAATAATAATATATAACAATAAAAACGAATTACTATGTAATTTTCTTATTAAACAACATACCTCGGATTATGGTGCTGCTCAAAGAACAATATACTTTGGATGAAAAATATTGATCTCAACTCTATATTGAATTGACTGGTTTAACTTTTATAAACAATATGCTGAAAATGAAAAAGTAAAAGGAAAAGTATTTATTGATCTATTTTAAAAATTAAACAATTTTTTACACATAAAGATAAGATAAATTTATGTAGTAATATAGCAATTATTCCACTTTTAAATATCAATCATACAAATTACTTCCACTGATTACAATACAACCCTTAAACCCTTATATATAAATATATTACTTTTGTCTACTAATACGGATACAGTATTTTTATAATATAATAATTTTATAGTTTCAGTAAATTAAGTTAAGCAAGAGTAATAAGCTATATATGTATACGTATATGTATAGGTATATGAATAAAAATAAGAGTCAATTCAAATTATCGATCTTGCAGATCTTGAATACACTTAGCTATATGTATTTCTTACTTTATTATGGGAGTAGTCAGAAATGATAACAATACACATATACTATGGTCTGTGAGGCAGACCAGGTACCTTCCCCACCGAATTTGAGCAGAAAAGGGCGGAGAAGAGGATGTTATCATCGCCCAATTGATATCTGCAAGATTTGAAGGTGGAATGGAAGACTAGGAGATGCAGGACTGACAGGGGGAAATACCCAACTAATTGATTGAGATGAGAGCTCAGACAAGTTTTTCCGTTTTTATAATTCTTCTGCTCCCCTCCTTCCCATTTTTTTGAATGGAGGAATTCGGTTTTTCTTCACAACTATATATAGAGTCTACCTGGGTTTTGTGTGTATATATATACATATATACGCTTTCGGGTTTATGTATATGTATATGCAACCTCACCGTCAATCTTATATTAAATAGATTTATATAAATTATTAGTTACTCTTCATGTAAGTCTTGTGTTATTTTTTGTTATTTAATAAAATATGGAAATGTAGACGACGGTCAGCAAAGTATATGAATTGTAGCGAAGGCTATAGTTACAAAAATTGTGCTTTATTTTTCATTTTTATTCTATATTTATTCAAAAATGACTATGATTTTTAAATTTTAATAATATTAATTATTCATGTATAAAATTTTATAGATTTTGTCCCAACATTTTAAGAGAAATTAATAAAGTCAAATAAGCATACTGGCATATCAAAAGACATTTTATGCAAAAATATCACAATTTAAGATGCTATACTAATGCAGTTTTTAAAGCCATGGTTTTATTTATAGAAAAAAGTATAAAAGGACTTCTGTATACAAATTATCAACAAACAAAAATTTTGATTTAACCTTACATGTAAATAGAAAAATTTAATTGTTTACGAAAATGCATAAATTTTCTTTAAAAAAAATACTTATAGAAGTATATTTTAGTTTTTAAAATGTATTTTGTCTGAATACCTTTAAAATAATAAATTACCTAGCTTATATAAGTTAAGAGGAGATATTTGCAGGTTGAACTTGAAATACGGAAGAAATTTTAATATGGGCAAATTATTTACCTTCATCTTTACACATGCGTATGTACATATGCGCAGATATCATGTCCATATAACAAAAGATAGAAAAGAAAAGTTTTGCGCGGAAATTTCAACGCGCAGTGCACATTTTACAAAATTCAACTCATGAAAACCAATATATACAACGTCGCATACAGAATTTTTAGAAAAGGAAGAAACAGCGAAGTCAGAAACATCTCCAAATTCTTCGCTCATCCTCATTTTTCAACCCCAATTATTTGTGTCCCTTTGCCTCAAGTCTCCTGAACAACCTGGAGTGTTCCTACTTTCTTCTTCTTAGAATTTCTCAGTCTTCAGCCCAGCCCAATGCTGTGAAGGTATATCTATGTGCGCCCCAGACCTCACAAATACACACACACTGTTATATATGCAAAGGGAAAAAGCTCTTGCAAGAATTTGACTATTCGATACACGCACATGCGACCTGCACGCAATTTTGCTTCTTGGTTTTCAATACACACTGCATGGGTGGGGACAGTATCTCAACATAGCTATACCTATCCTACTCTACCGTTCGCCAGATCCATCTCCAGTCTGTGTCTTCACTCTGCGCACATTTAAAAAGGTCTTTTTGCTGGCAATTTTGCATCCAGCTCCCATCTCTCTTCGCATCTCAGTTTTCCAATCCACGACCGCTTTGCGATAAATTCCACGAATTTTATCACCCTCCCGATTAGTATATACCTAGTCTTACTTATATATCCATTTATTCTTAAATATTCCGAAATTCAAACAGGCTGCCTACCTGTATTATATATATATATATATATATACAGTTCTCAATATTGCCATTATATTTGTCTGTTTTTTTGTATTCCTTTTTCCTATATACTCTTTCATAGAATCGAGAAGAGGCGGGGAATAAAAATGTCAGTATTATTTTTTTATAGTTTAATATAAACGGCAAAAATGTTGCAAATCTTGTAAATTGATATTCTCTTATATACATATATTAATATACATATCTGTTATATCAATGAGCTTTAACTATTTTAAATGTAATACATACAACTTTAAAATATCGTGCAAAAATCTTACAACACTATAGTATTGCTTTCAAAATGAAATTTTATCATCCCAAAATCAATGTCTTATAATCTTAAAATTAAAAGTGGTATGCATCTGCAATTTTATCTAAAAACATATAAAGTAACTTCATTTGACAAAACTGTAATATATCTGGTGTTCCACATATTGTTCAAAATTTTAAGTCAAACTTTAGCTTGTAGAACAAACTTTTTATAAGGGATACGGTTTTCATTTTTTAAAGCGATCACCGATAAACATTATAAACTGTGCACACGCATATATAAAACACATGAATTTATATTTGCTCCTTTTCCTTATTTATAATTTGATATTAATTCAGTACACTCCAATTTTATTAACTGATTCATATAATATATTACTATGAGATATTTATGTATGTTATATATTAATAGAAGTGCAGTTCATATTATATATATATATATATAAGTTCGAAATAAAAAAAATGAAGAAAAACCGTAATTATTATATACTGTATATTTCTGCAACCCTGATGTCCGCCATACATTATTCATAATCGTATATATCTAGATATAAGAATCTAATGCATATATGTCCATATAACATATATCTCACGATATATGTATCAAATCACTGATTCTTATTTTTCCTTCGAAGAAGGTTGTCTCGCGATTGACAGAAAATTGGTTGTTCTTACCGTTATACCTCATCATCTTCTTTTTCCATCATATCTACATTAAATAAATATGCATACTATAAGTAAATATCAGACTGTGTATATTTCATCAATATATAAATATGCACCTATGTATAGTATTCCTTTTCATATACACTGAGTCCAAATCTTCAATTAATCAATGATGTAACAATTCATAGTTTAATAAAGTATATAGATAGAATTCAAAATAATATTTTATATATCTTACACACAATAAGATTTAGTGAATAATTATGAATGTGAATTGTGATTTAGTGCTTAAAATTAAGTTAAATTATTTAAATTAAAAAATTTAACTCAAATATAGGATAAAAATTAAAAGAAAATATATGCTAATTTCTTAATATTTGTTATCCAAAAATCTCAAAGCATTATTAATTATTATTGGTGACCAATTTTTTCAAAAATAAATACCTTTATTGTATTATTTTTTAGAATATTAGTTTGAAATCTTGTAGTAACGTTTGGAGTACCTATATTCAGTACACTTTTAATGATTTTTAATTCTATTTGTAATAACGTTTCTCTGAAAAGGTATTTTATGAATATTTTATAAAATTTGTGATAAAAAATGGTTGGTTAAATCTTTAAAATAAGAAGTATAAGCATATATATATATAATTACGACATTTATACAACACAGGAAAAAATCTAATTCTTGATGATATAAATGAACCAACAGTGTTATATATCCCGATTATTCTCCTCAACAGTTTCAAATTCTGTATATAACATGATATTGTTTCAAATATTTAAAAGCTGAAGTTTAAAGCTATATCTATAGAATTATTTAAATATCAAAGATCTACACGATATACAAACCAAGATAAACATTTTAAGATAATTTCTATCTTTACTTTTTCTTTTAATACTAAGTATATATATAGAGATCGATAAAAATCACTTTTAAGTGATTCCTTTCTCTTGTTTCTTTGATCCACAAACACTTCATCTGGGTAAATTTTGATTCTTTCTAAAAGATATAATGAGGTCGTCAATGAAGACATTTCAACATACATACAAGTATCTTTCAAAGTTCCTTTGAACTCTAAAATCAATGTTGTTTTAGTAATAGTTTAAAGAGCTCACAAGTTATACATATAGAGGCATTTGAAAATATAAGTTTTTCCCGTTCTGTATCTGAAAAGTAGAAAGCACATGGATAAATTCCTTTATAGAATATCCAGACGCAACAATGTCTTTATACATAATATCTAAGTTAAGTATAATATAATTTGGGCCCACAGGGTATTTCCTTTTATCCTACTTTAGGAAGAGGCGAATTCTAAACTTTATAAGCCCTGTATATAAGGATGTTTGATTATCGTGGTAAAAATGTAAATATTTAAAATATTTAAAATCTATATAAACTTGTTACTTGTGATTTAGTTGCATATAATTCTTAATATACCTATATGCATATTTACATAGACATATAGACATATGCCATATGCACATAAAATGGTAATGTTCTACAATTAAAAATAATAAATAATACAGATGAATAATTGAAAGCATGATAAATTAAATTTATTAAGTGAGAACTATATAAACTTATAAGATATGAATATGAAATATGAAATAACGCTGAGTAGAAAACAGCCTAGTATTGGATTTTATCTACTAATATCATTATATTCATACACAAAAAATATGTACAAAGACATATTTGAAGTCTAAAACGAAATAGATCAAACATGGATATATATAGTAAACATAGTATGTCAAATAGGAATTGGTTATTGCAGTTTCCAAAGCAGTCATATATGGTTAACAGTTCATAGTAACAAAAACATGTAATGATATTTAAAAAACTAAAGGCTAAAAGTAAATTAAAAAAAGAGTAAAATGCAGTAGAGCGAGAGAGACAAAAGCAATATATATTGTTCGACACTTAACTCTTATTCAATTACACAATTAACACCAATGTTAATCATTTATACCTTATATGTGAATTAAATGCAATTTAAAAGTATAAGCAATAATATAGATTTTCATATTTATTTCAGCATTTTTCCATGACCGAATGATCCTAGAAAATCGGATATCGTCACATCTCTATCATTATCCATTTGATCCGAGCTATGCGGAGGGAGATGCCTGCCTTCAGGTATCATTACAATTTCTTTGTCTACTATATAATATTAATGTAATAAAAATGAAAAAGAACGGAAAATTTCAATTATATTTTTTATTTATTTCAGGCGCTAAATGGATTTGTTTTTATCGTTTCGTGTGATGGGGAAGTCTTCTTCGCTTCCAGAACCGTAGAATATTATCTGGGATTTCATCAAGTAAGTGTTGTATGTTAATAATGTATGATTCTATTTCTGAAACTCAGTGTGGTCAATATTTTTGATTGCCAGAATATACCATTATTTAAAAATGTACCTTCTGTTGATAATAAAGTTATTTTATCTGATTTAGTGTACTTTATATGTGTTTTCCATGTTGTATATATATATGACCTTTCCAGATTATAATGAAATTATTATTTTTCTGTGATTTGAAAGTAACCTTTATAAAATTATTACAAAGTATTATATTGATGTCAATTTCATTAGAAAACTTCCGAAATTTGTCGGCTAAAATGTTTGAACTTATAACATATTACAAAATCATTTAAGAAAAAAAATAGTTTTACAATAATTTAAAAAACTTTTATATATTTGTAGATGTTAGTATAGTATATATTAGTCGATTATACAGAAGAATAACAAAGAAAATAAAAATAAAAGTCTGTCAATTTATTTCAACCTTTGAAGCAATTATGATAGTTAAACATAATAAATGAAGAATATCAACTGGATAGTGTTAATTTTAAGTAAGTGGGTATAATGTCACATTTTCTATCTTTGTATATTTTAAGTTCGTTTAAAAAGTTTTGTGTTAAAAAATGTGTCTATCAATATAGTAAAGGCCACTATACCATACCATTTCCATAATTAAATGGATATAAAAATATATGTTTATATAATGCAAATTTAAACAACAGTTTTAATTATATATGTATACTAACTACTTCAACAATGAGATTTACGAAAATTGATCACACAAGTTTTATAAATTTATACATAATAAATGCGACAACCATGTTATATATGAACTTAGCAGTCAATAATTACCAAAGAATCTACGAGTTTTTAGCTCTTGTAATTATTCAGCTGGCATGGAAGAGGAGTAAAGACATAAGGGGTCAGAGCTCCCTGGGCGCCAGTAATAACGATCTTTTTACCCCTGAAACAATGTAATTAGGCGGAAGTAGTCGGAATCGATGCCTTTTATTCTTTAAAATGCATTCTATAGTTACCTTTATCTGGAAGGTCTATATAGCTGCTAGTCTTAATTCTTCGTCTCTTTTCGTTAACATTACAAGCCCTCTGCTCCAGTATATATGTATATGTTGTAATGCCGTCGTGTAGTTCTCACTAAAATTCTCCAGTATTTATAATATTAGTATATATAGTTGATGTATTTCCTTGATGACTTCTTGGGAACTGGTAGATATGACTTAAATTAAATCAATTTGTATATATCAAATAGGTCCTTACACTATAAATCCTTAAACCAATAATGCATATGTATATTAAGGAAAATATACACATACACATATCCATATTCTTGTTACTTTAAAATGACAATTTAGCAGAATAATTTTGTTAAGCGTTTCCGTGAGTAAATACATTTCTGCTGCGCTGATCAATCAATTAATAAATATATATATTTGTTCAGCTGAATGAGACTATATTATAAATAGAAGAAGTGTGTGTACATATTCTAACAACTAATGCTCAGTTGGCTTTTGAAGATATTGAGATTGTTTGGTGTGTATTTTCTAAGAACAAAATAAGTTGACTAATCAAATATAGCATGCGATCCTGAAGAGCATGAATTATTTTAAAACATTTTTGTTCATTAGTTTCTATGTATAATGGTAAAAAGTTGGACCCACACCTATCTTGGAAAAATACTGTGTTATGTATGCATGAAATCCTAATCATATTTTTTGTTTTGACCCATATTTTAGATATTTAATAATTTATTATGTGCCAATAAGTTAATAAGCAGCTTTAGACAGTTCTGTAAATGTATACTATAGATAGATAAATATTTTTTACATTTCATATGCCTTTTAAAAGGCCAAATTAACAAAAATATATCATTAAAAAAAATTAAATGTTTTGTTTTGTTTTCAAAATTTGATTCTTATTCATATCATAGACATAATATAAAAAATAAATATATTATAAATTATTATAATTTTATAGATTGAAGTTAGAATGATATAAGAGTTAATTTATTTTCAAATATCTAGTAATAAATAAATACAGTTTCATTTGCCACTCGACGAGGAATTTATCATTTGCACGAGTTACAAATCTATTCTTCTATATATACAGATCGAATTAAATCGCCATATATCTACAAAATTCCATCAAGTGGGCGGTGAAAACCACTTAATTTGTTCTGAAAATTGCCTCAATAGCTCTTAGCTTTTATCCTCTTGATCCGCCCTTCTTCTTCGGTATCAAGTGGGAGGTCTAACATTTTCCGCTATAGATAGTGATGGCGGACCCTTGTTGCTGAAATAGAGAAATTGCGTCTATCATCACGAAATACCTGATAGAGTTTCGAATAAAGCGAAGAAAGGACAACAATTATAAGTCGCCTGATTCACACCTTATTAAAATAATAATGAAGACAGTTAACTTAAAATGCAGCTTCTTTTCCATTTAGAGAAATGTTGCGCAATTATACATTTTTGTCGCATGTATGAATGGAATGTTTGCGTGCAGAGTTCATAATTTGGAGATTATCGAATAGCCGATGAAACTGCGGATAATGGTCATAACTATATACATAAACTAGTTAGCTTAATAAATTATCTTTATCCCGTAGTGCAGATATAGGCTTTCTTCACTAGTTATCATTTTCATCATTACAATTTGCGTTAGGTGTAAATTGACGAAACTCGAAAAGTAATAACAATGTTCAGTGAAAATTCAGATAATTGTGTCAAGTAAATAATATATAGTATTAAGATAATTCTGTAAGGTATCATTCTGCAAATACTGAAAATCACAAATAATATTTTGACTATAAGGAATTTTGCGGATATGCCCACCAGATTTATGCAATTATTTATGTAATTAAAATAATATATTTTAATATTTCAAAAATTCTAATTAATTGTAACAATTAACTAAAAAATTATTTTAGTAAAATACATTTCGCAGACTTTTCAACAATATTTTTCTAACAGAGGCGTTTTCTATTCACATTTTTCTTGCCACTCTTCGCAATATTACTTTCAAATAAGTCAAAACAGGTTACCCGCTGCTGTAAGGTAGAATTTTTTCGAAGAATTTGCCGAAGAGGCAATATAATAATAATACAGTCGCAGAATGAGTTTATTTAAAATTCCTAGCTGCACGCTAGCGGCACGCCATGAGGCAGAAGCGCTAAATAAAAAGAAACAACATACATTCTTTATTTTGTATCTGGAGTCATCAGTCGTTAAAGAAAAAGAGGAAGATATACACTTCCTACTTATTCACCATCTATCCACCTAAATCTAAAGTCAGCATAAACAAAAAACATACGATACCACCGGACAAAATGGAAGATGAGGAAAATTGGAAGAATTGGAAGTGGGTTTGAAAATTACAAAGATGGGCGTGGGGTGAGGGGTCTATAGTGAACTACAGGAATGTCGTTTTTTGCCGTGCAAGGTGATTGTTTTTTGCGCATCCAAATTCCCCTGATAACAAGTAGTACGGCTTTCCAATTCTCTAATAATTCATTGGTTTGTTTGTTTGAATTAAATCTTGTAAAAATTACGCGGTAGGTCACGCTATCCCGCGCCAAGTTTTAATTAAGATCTCATCAACGTAATAGTAGAGACAAACCCACCAAATTTCAATAATTCAGTCGGGGAAGGATTGATACCCCATAGACATGCGAATATAATTAGTTGGGGAAATTTTTTGCTCTCTAGTCTATATAGAAGTATAGAGTTTCACCAGAACAGGTATATATGTACATTAAATTTGATTATGTACCTGCGCGTTGTGCAAAAACAAGAAAGCTATGTATATATTCAAATATTCAGCTATATATTATATAACTTCATATTTATAGCTTTTACATATTCATATGGTTTGTGAGGTTACGATATATATCCGGCTATATTTATTTGTATATATGGGGTTCACACATACATATGTGTAAAGAGTTAATACCTCTGCAAGCTTTCATATATGTACACAAGTATATATATGCGAATAATAATCTCTCAAGAAAATAATAATTATTAAAAAAAAATGTATACCAGATATATCAAAATTGTTTATTTAATCATACGAAATTGTCATATAAAATATCGGTCAACTTGAGGAATTGCTTTTGAGTGCATATAATTTCGAAACCTAATTCTGAATAAATCATGAACATTATAGGGGATTTTTGGATGTATTCATTTTTATTAAATCTGTTAATAATTCACTAAAAATATTATACATATGCATATACCTTGTGGCGCATAAATCGATATAAATTTAGATTATTTCAAGTTATAAAGTCATAAGTTATAATAGTTTGTTGACTGTAATCGGCACTATATATTATAAGCTTCCACAATAAACGAATATTTTGATACTAATGGTTGAGTGATTAATCACAATACAGCAAAGATTTGTACTCCTTTTCACCTTTGTTTCTTTCTTTCCGTTTACTTTCTCATCGCGTCATTTAGCAGTATATGTGGTGAGGTACCTCGTTGGTTTACTATTGTGTCATAATAATATAATAATAGCCGATAAAAAGTTGACTGTTGCAACAGCTGAGTGTAGTTATATAGAATGCAAGGCTTGGGATGCAATATCGTCCTATATTTTGTTTCTCTGTATATGGAAAATGGGCATAGAGCCATAAATAGAAGAGTCGCCACTCCAGTAAATACATTACAAACAATAAGTGATTAAAATACTCCCCAGTCTCTCCCACTTATGACTGAGCTGTCCAAAGAGTTTAAATCATTTAACACCTCGTTAGAATATTATATTCACTAACTTTCCCCTCTGTTCCAACAATTTTACGCACATTTAACGTTATTTAGCGTTTCCTCACAGAACAATAATTTCTGTCTTCAATGATATGTAGTATAATAAAGATAGGTTTGAGTGGTGCGATGGCAAGTATATAGTATGCACATTACGAGTCTCGAGACTTACAGGAAAGTTAAATTAGTAAAAAATAAGGGAACTAAAGTAGTGACGGATTTTTTGTCAGTGGACGGTGGATAATTAAAATTTTGGATTGAATATACCCACAGTTTTTACTAGATTTCCCTTGAGAGAGTCATGGAAAGATCGTTTCAATTGTAATATCCCTTTATTAGTAGCAATTCGTTCTAAAATTTGCATCACTGATCGATGTAATACTATATATGTTGGTATAATGTAATCATATATATATACAAAGGTAAAATACATATAATAAGTATTGTCAGTGCGATTCGATTCGATTCGTTAAAACTATAAACCTATAGATATATAGGTATACAAAAGAATTAATATTAAAAAAATTAATTATTAATAAAACTTTTATTATAGCCTTATCAAATTTTCAATACTGAATAATGAATGTATACCGAGGATATTCATAATTATTGGTATTCGTAGTTTTTTAAATTCTCACATCAACCTAAAGGGGAAAGCAGCAATAAAAAATTAATCCTATAAACAAAATATGAGTCATTTTTTAATTTTTGAAATTATTCCAAATTACTCTTTTGAATTATTCAATAATATTGTTTAAAGTTTTATTTAAAATGAACTGGTGTTATAAGCATCTTTCATTTATCACCCACATTTTAAATAACAGAATTTTTCTTATGCAAATAATATATTATCCGTATATTAACATTTCAAAATATATTTTGTTGCCAATATTTGTACTCTGATTGAATAATATATTTGGTAAAATTAAAATTAAAATTAAAAATAAAACCTAATATTTATAATATATTGTGGAATATAACGGGATGCACACATAATATGTAAGAAAGCAGTTAATATAAAATCCTTTCAAATTTGTCTTAAACTTTTTAGATATACTAAACTTTTAACTTTATTTATTAACTAATTATACACAAATTTAAAGTATATACTTCAACAAACGACAAAATATCGCGCATCTAACATTTATATAAATGCCGCATTTATTAAAACTTCTATCTTTCAGTCGGACATAATCCACCAGAGTGTTCTAGAGTTAATCCACTCAGAAGATCGAGAGGAATTCAAGCGCCAACTTTCCTGGAGCAGTCTTCTACCTTCTGACAAACGAGATCTCACTCTTCAAGATGCCATTTCTCCAGGTAAGCATGCAGAGATAAATGCCAAAATATTATAAGGTATTTTTTATACTAGTAATATTAACATGTTATAATGTTTTATAAGGATGTTAAAGTATAAAAACAGTAAAACAAAATTGAAATTTTATGTTATATATTGTATATACTCTAAAGTATAAATCATTTTTTCAATTATAGCTTTTGCGATAACCAGGTTGCCGATTATAATGGTATACAAAAAGTAATGCCTGTGTCTTGCTGTTGCATATAATAATATATATACGATAAACGTGTAAATCCCAAAAATGAATTTTAAACATATTTAAAATATATGTAAAACATACAATTGCATAACTATATTATTCGAAATTATTCTACATTTTTAAATAGATTTACATTCTTTTACCGTAGATATTAATTTTGTATTTATATATAGTGCACTGTGTAGTTTTATAATGAACTAATATATATTTTATATAATTAAATGTATTAATATTTATATGATCTAATAAAATAATATTAATGTATCTTCGATGTTTAAAATTCACCTAAAAAATAAGGTTGTAATCGATTTTTTTGCAAATTCCTGTAGATATCTTTAAACAATGAAGACATTTATTCATAATACACAGTTAAATTGATTTTACTATACTAAGAGTTAACCTATTGATTGAAGAAGAGGTCATCATCTCAGATGAGGACTATTTATGTCTTCTATCAGCATAATTTGCTTGTCAAACAATGGGGCAGAATTATGTTTCCTGGAATGACTCGTCGCTCCCCTTATGCAGTCTCATTAGAAAATTTGATCGTAGAGATATTTTCTTCGGGAAGACGACAACGTCGTCAAGCGCACTTATATAAGACCGCATCATCATCTCGACTGGGGTACGGGGTGGCCAAGTATATTGGTAGTTGGATAAAATGACGCTGGCATCACTGACAGGAACAAAACCAAATATTTGGATCGAATATGCGAAACGTCGTCCGCTTTTGTTTTTTCTGTAGAAAGGTCTGCAATCTCCTCGACATATAGTTAACTTCTCTTACAGTAAGCAGCTTGGTAGAATCTAGTGTCTTGGTGTCTATGGAGGTAACTTCCCCCTTTATTTAAGAAGTGCATTAAATCTAATGGATTGAGATCTTATCTTACGACTGAGAAATCGGGCCAGCTTTTCCTGTCACTGACAGTCGAATTGGGAGCGACTATATAGGGTCCCCTCTGTACAATATAAAATAACTAACCAAGTTTATCGCCAAAACAAAACCGGAGCCTCCGTTTTCTAGGTTCCCCGGTTTCGAAACAATGAAGCCTTCATCAGAAATATTAAACACCAGAGTCCATATTAGCCCAGAGAGAAGGCAGCACTGTATTACTACATCAGACAGAGGAGTGATTAGATGGAAGGTAGAACAGATTTTATGAAAATACTAACCCGATACCTCTATCAGCTTCCTTTTTCTCTATCCCAAGAAATATATAGTCTCCCATTTGAATACTTCGAAGAAACCATGGAGGATGGCCACTGAGATAGCGTTATACTTCAATCGCACGTCTTGTGTCGACCCCCTTGGGATGTCATCAACATATTATGGATCTACATATAATAGCCAGTTTCTGTGATAAAATTATTCAATTTATGTTAACAAGCGCACTCAAGGGCAACTCAAGAGGTGTTTTATGCTCCTTAGTTTCTCTTTTGTATACTCAGCGATTAGAAAATCTCTTCCCCTCTTTCCACCCTTCTTCCAGTATAACAATATTGGTCGTACATTACATTTTCCGTATACAAGTAATTAACAAATGGCTTATTTTTTGGACACCACACCAATATATTATTCCAATCATACATAACTAAATATTATTATACTTCCACACCTTCGTTAACTCTTTTATCTCTTCCGGTGTTTAAGAAATAAATGAATTATGAAATAAATGTATACCCTTCTATGTTTTACAAATGAAGCTCTCATTTGTAAAAGAGGGGTGTAAGACGTCTCTAAGACGAGACGCATATGTAAGAGACTATAAGAAATAAGAATCATTACAAAATGCCTGTGTAACACTCTACGAGTATATAACATAGTGCACTTATACACTATACCTGCAACAACTTCATATTTTATATTATATTTTATAGAGTTAATTGAATAGTTCGTATTCCCATAGGAGTATATGTATGTAGGAAAGCTGCATTCAGCACCATCCCCATACTCTGTATACAATTTATTTGCAAATTATAGAACATTGCTGGCAAATGCGCGAATCTGCAATGTCTTCAGTCATTTGTATTGCGTGACAAACGGAACTGAGAGGGAGGAGACACCGGAGAAGCAAGTGTTTAATTCTCACCGAATGACAATTGCCGACGACATAATACCTCGCTTCTATATATATAGAGGTGTTCATTGTCCTTTATATCGCACACTGGTCCAGAAATACTGATAGTTTCACATAATATAAGCATGCTTATATGCTATACACATATAGGCTATTATAGCATCTTTATAAAACATAATTTTAAACAAATTCAAATTATATACCCACATAGCGTATTCATTTTTTCAATATTGATAAATCTCTGTTTTTGTAGATCAATTTTTGTTGTTCAGTGTATAGCGATAGGTAATTCAATTTTTGTGTCACGCTATATCATTGAAATATTTTGTATATATACAAAAGTATGACAAATTTTTCTATTACTTTTTATTCGTTTTTATTTAGAAAACTGTCACTATATGCAGCGATGTTTCACGGTTCGATTCAGATGTCTGTTGGACAATACGTCAGGTTTTATTGTAAGTTAAATATGCTCATATATAAATATATTACTCATATTCATTTATACATTAGAAATAACACCCTTGCATTTTAGTAACTCGTTTTTGTCTTTATCACAAAGTTATTATAGTTAAAAATAAGTTGGAAAATTATTCATCTTTATGCAATAATGCTGCATTTCATTTCATGTCTCAGAATAAGTTATCTTTATTAAAATACTGTTATGCTATTTTTTAATTACTATTTACTCGAAATAATCGTAAATACTTTTAAAATAATTCAGTAAATGTCGTAATTGAAGAAGGCTTTTTAATTGAAGCTTAATCAAATGTTATTATTTTCTTTTTGAAGAATTTTTAAATAGTTCAAGCTTTTCTAAAACAAAGCTTTAATTTTAGCTTTTTATTTCAACTTAATTCTATATACTATTTTGTCTAGATAGATAAACTTAACATATAAACTTTAATATAAACTACAGACTCTGGAAATCAGCGGTCGGCTCCAATTTCTTCACGGACAATCCCGAAAAGTGGACGACTCACTGTCTTCTTTGGGATTGTTTGCGGTTTGCAGTCCATTCGGCCCTTTGCCCAGCTTAGATGCGGCCCAGAGAGATTTGACCTTCAAAACTAAACACAACATGGATCTCAGCATAATAAGCATGGATGTCAGGTAGCTATAACTAAACAGTCTGATAGACTATTAATTTACAAATTCATATAAATACACATAATCAAAATTAATACTTTAGATGTTAATTTTTAATTCAAATGGAATCAACTACCTTTTATTCATTTAATGAAAGTTATTTTAGGAAATGACAATTTATTATTTTGAACGCCTACTCCTCCAATTGGTGAGCCAAAATATTTATGTTCTCACTCATTTTTATAAAGTCTGCTACTTATTTAACCTTTGACCTATTGCATGATAAGCAGCTGGTGCGGACAATATATAATCCTTAATCTTTCCTGTTTATCTTTGCCTCATTAAAAGTTATAATTTACGTAAGAAAGAATAAGTATAATATAGAAAATTACAAGAAACAGATTGACAATAACCTGATGATACTCTTACTATATAGATATAAGGATCTTTATTTTAACTTTCTCCGTCTCTCCTCAATTTTGCCCCCCCCCCTGTAGAGCGAAGATGATTTTTGCTTATTCCGAGAAAGATCTCTCCTCACTGAAGTGCTATGAACTGCTTCACCCAGACGACCTCTCATATACTGCTAAAGGTCACTCTGAACGTAAGTATAGCTTGAACAATATCTCCTCTGAGTATGTGTACATAGTTCTATCTCACACCTGTCATTTTGTGAGTAGAAATCTTTCGTCTTCACTTTCAATTTCAAATTTAAAAAAATATTTAATAGATGTACCAATTTATTATAGGTTGTTTGAGTATAACCTCAAATAATTAAAAAACAATTAATTTTAATTAAATTAGTAATTCATTATAAGGCATAAATGCTTTCAGGACACATGTATATTTGATTTCGATGAAAAGGAAGAGTTTACTTTTTTCTATGGAAAAATGATATCGTTTGATTATACAATTTTTCAATGCAATAAATTTTGTAAAAACAATTTTACATTTTAGTTAATTATCTCATAATTCTGAACTTTTGAACTCGAATATATAGTTTTAAATAAAGTAAGGTCAAAAATAGTTTTCATTGAAGTCAAATGTTAGTGTACAACCTTTAAAAATATTATTTGAAAATAAATAATATATATTTAAATATTATTATTATTAGATAAACTATTATTTCCCTTCAGTTCTGAAAAACGGTTCAATTGGCCTTCTGGTACATCGGTGGTTGAATAAGTCCTACAAATGGATCTGGCTTCAAACAAGTCTCAAAGTCGTTTATAAAAACGGAAAGCAGGACTGTATAATTGCAACACATCGACAACTGACGTAAGTTTATACGATTATTGTAATAATCATGTTCTTAAACATGAAAAAAATTTCACAAAATAAAATGAAAGTTATAATAAGAATATAATATTTGTAAAGTTATTATAAAAATGTGAAATACAAAAATTGTTTACCTTTTACAGAAATATATAGTAAGTATCTTTCTTTACCATATATATACACTGCTTTAAGATGTTTTCTTTTTAATACAAATAATCCAAGCGGAATCATCATAAGTGGCAAAATTGTTTCCAAAATATTTAAATATTCGTTTTGCATTATGCAATAAAACTATTATAGCAAACAAATTATTCACTGACAAACATGCCTTTTTTGATCCAATAAACAGGGAAGACGAAGGTCGTGATCTTTTCAACCGACGAAACTCCGAATACAAACTTCCCTTCCCTCTCCTGGAGCCTGAGACTCTGATGGGCGAAGAGGACGACGAGATCCTTAAGAATGGAAAGACGAGTTCGGGAGGTGGGATAAAGCGACCAAAATCCCAGCTGAAGGACTACCTGCAGGCGAGCCGGAAACGAAAGGCCCCCTACCGAGAAATCATCAATGGCTACAATGGTTACAACGGTTATCCGGGCTTTCCAGCTTTATCTAGTCTCACTCCGGGTAGCGCTACTGCCGCCGACTTTATGTACCCTTACAACGGTGCTGCTGCAGCCGCTTTCAGCGGTCTTGAGGCAGCAGCCGCAGTCGATATGTACCGCAACGGTCACTCCGCTTACTCGACGGGTTCAATGGACTCGCATTCGGCCGCAGCAGCAGCGGCAGCAGGTGGAGCATCCTACTATGGTTACGACCCCTACGGCCAGTCGAGTTTGCCGCCTGCCTACCAAAATGCAGCTGCTGTGGCCTCTTGCGGTTACAGCAACTACTCAGGGTTCAGTGGACTGGGGGTCGATCTACTCAAGTCGCGGTTGGAGGTCTCCGCTGATTCTACAGGTCTCGGCAGTGGTCAATCCTCGGGTCGGTATTCGACAGGACCAGTAGTGGGTAGTGGTTCTGTGGGTGCTACAGGTCTCCACGCCTCTTCTACACATCCATATACCTCAGGGACTAGTCTTTATTCACGCTGCTACAATCCCTACGGTTCTGGGGGTCATTATGGCAGCAGTGGTGGTGGAATGGGATCCAGTGGTGCAAACAGTGGCGGTAGTACTGGAAGCAAGATTGGATCGGAATCATCGCTCTACTCGTCTGCGTCCTTCTATGGATATGATAACTCAACCGCTTTGACCGGTGGACACCATCATTCAACTTCCTATAGTCCGACGAGAAATATCAACCAGTTAAAATCAAAATCCAATGGAACTGACGGGTAAATATTTCCGTTCTTATAGTTAAATATGGCATACGTTATATATATATATATATATATATATACATAAAATATATATTTGTTTTGTACTTATATGTATGATTTTTTTAAATTATGTTATTTAGCAGAGTTTTTCGTTTTTAACTATATATATAGACTACATATATTTATTTGAAAAATGGAACATTATAACCCATCTCAAATTTTACATTTCTATAACATTATCGTTTAAAATATGGTAATTATTTTTATGTAAATATATTTACTTATAATAATTATACTTTCACGTAAACTTGGGTTAAAAGTCATTTTTTACAATCTTAAAATTGTTAATAGTTTAAATTCTATTTAATTTCAATTTCAATATATTTTTCAACCAGTCATTATTTAAAACAAATTAAGAATTTTTAAAGGAACATAACAAATAATTAATGATTGTTCAAACTACAATATTATAGTAATCAAAATGATCATACATTATTTAGGTGACAATAAAATGTCAATAAAGTAATATCAAGTCATGTGTTTTAGATGTTTTAGATGTCAGAAATCGTGAAACGCATGTCTAGGAATATTTGTCGAAGGACAAAAAGGCGGGATACGCAAACAATTATATGACTCGAAATGTATTCCTTCAATTTATAGTATACTTGTTTGTTGAACGAGCTGAGTATTTAACAGTTTTAATTGTTAGAATAAATATAAAACATCGATTTGCTCATTTGTTTCACTTTCTCTCATTATATTACCGTGAGGCTAATAAATAATGACTAACCATGGGGCGGCAAACATCAAAGTCAGGTATAGGGCGCGGCAAAACTTGTTGCGGAGAGTGAGAAAATTGAAAGGCATTTATCCTTTGCAATATAAATCCGTGCCGACAAAACTATTTTTATTTAGATTATTATGGCACCTATATAACTACATTTAAACTATTTTAACTGGTGTTAATAATCAATTTTTTGTCGACATATTGTGTCATCTACGTATGTAAACGTATACAAATAGAGGATTTACTCATTTCAAAATATATAGTAAAACGTATTATTTCACGATACCACTATGGTGAAACATTACCAAGTTTATAAATATTATCTATTTTATACAAAATGTAAATCTATTTTATAAAACGGTAAATCTATTTTGAAAGACTACGAGTATAATTAATTTGAAAATTGAAGGTGATTAGTTATTAAATATATAATTCCAAATTATCTTTAAAAAAGGTACTTAAAATATAAAACTTATATCTTCTTAACGTTTTCGGAAATGAATACACCTTTTGAGCAATTAATTTTTCATTCATTAAAAATATCCCGAAAATTGTTTATAAAGTCTCTAAATTTATTAACAATATATTATTAATCATGACTCCAAAATTTTAAAATACAGTTTCAATTCAATATATATGGAGAATGTCATAAGCTTGGCTATATATAAGCAATTCAATTATATAAAAATATGTGAAAATATGCCCTAATATATTAAAAAAGTTCTTTTAAACACAAAAAGTACTACATCATTGATTTTTTAAGATAAAGATTAAGTTGTTCAAAGGAAATCATTACACTTAATAGTAAACCCCAAATTATTTTTGTATCAATGAACAATTACTTGTTAATTATTGACTTTATCTGTTATTCATATACCATCTTTTGTGTATTATAGTATTGTTTCGCATATTATCGTTTAACATTTGAGAAATTTAGAGTGAAATATTGCGTCACTTTTACTTGACACAAATGTGTATCGTTTGGCATATTACAAGAGTATTGCTTAACATACTATGTATATGCATAACTTTAACTGAAATGAATCAATATTGAATTATATAATGTAATCGCATTGCGTATAAATATATAGATAATTTTAGGATATCTGCTTTTTCATTTGCTATGAATTTTTATAACTAAAATATCAGTGTTATTTTATGAACCTGTACATATCTGCTATGTCTTTTATAAATAAATTTTACAAAATACAAAATGTACGGACACATATATTATCGTATTTTACCGTATATTTTATCAACCTGTACATATCTGCAATGACTTTTATAAATACACTGTTAAATTTGTAATGGCATTTTTTAAAACAAATTGTAATGCGTAATTTCCAAAATTGTAATGCCATAATTGTAATGCCAACTTGAATTTTGCATTACATGTAATGCCACCTTAATGGAATTACAAATTATCGCATTACAATTTTGGAAATTACGAATTACAAAAAGTCGAGTTTCGTGTAATGCCATTTTAATGGCAGAATTAAGAGCATGAACAAAAGAAAAACCTTCAAACACGAGAGGTGTCGTGCGACCTATGGACAAGGAGGAGTGAAAACAGACAAAGACAACCTCATACATGAAGACGAGCGCAGAGACTACAGACGGTTCAGAATAAGACACTGCCTGGAATTCAAAAGCTACCAGAAAAGAATAGGGAAACAGAGGACGGGATGTGCAGACTGTGTAAAAAAAGAAGAGGAAACCAACGAACATATCATCCTCAGATGCCCGGGCACTCTCAAGACGAGAATCGAGGAAGGCATTACCGACCTTGTCGACATGTGCAGAATTCCCCAAAAAGTGGCTAAAATGTGGAAATACTTTAGAAAAAAAGGCCGAAGGCTCAAGTTGAGCAAAAACAAAACATCAACATATCGAAGAATCGTATAAAGAAGACGTTCAAGAATATCTGGAAAGAGAGTTGCGCTCACAATAGATACAATAGATGGAGGAATAAGGAGCAAGAATAGTTAGCACAATTAAGGGTATAGACACTCAACCATCACGAGAGCGTACAGGCATAGAATAGGGCAGGACATCAGCCCAACATGCGAAGAATGTGAATGAGAAGATGAAGACACAGAACACCTTCTGCTCTGTTGTGACAAATGGAGGCAGGAAAAAAGAAGAAGAAACTTTAACGATCCTAACTCTGAACCCGAAGATCTGGACAGCTACCAAATCCTAGCTTTCCTAAGTGATATCGGCCGCTTTGGACAATGTATGTGATTCTTGAAATCAAAGACTGGGAGAAGCAACAACATCTGCGGTGATTGGAACGCACACCATACACTATGGGACAACACCGCAAGCAAAGACAGAAGAGGCAAGAACATCAAGAAATGGATAGAAGAGTACAACAGATGGATTATATATTAATGATGGCAGCCAGACAAGATTTGAAAGAGGGACGGACAGGAAGTCAACCTCTGATATAACTATTCGCAACGAAGAAATGGCCGAAACGATCAGCTGGAAAACGGTTCAAAACTCCCATCAGACCTCTCATCAAAATTCCCATTCAAACACTCCCATCATCATTGAAATAGAGTTAGAAGTTAAGTCATAAAATAAAAAAAAGGTCTGGAAATGGAAAAAAGCGAATTGGGAAGAGTACAAGAAAATCATAGAGAAGGATACAAACACCACAGACTCTGAAAAACTGGAAGTAGCAAACCGGGAAGAGAACCTCAGGAAAATCATACTGAAAGCAGCATACAAGAACATCGGAATGAAAGTATTAAGAACGAGGAGCGGAGAAGTAATCAATGAAGGCATCCAGTATAAAGTGGGAAGGTGTACAAGCCAAAGAAGATAAGATCAAAGAAAGTATTAAAGAAACAAAGACTAACATATGGAAGAACGCAGTAGAGAAGAATAACACAACAGACAAAATGTGGAACTCCTCTCTAAGCTGAAAAGAAAAGGCAACAACAAAGAACCCGACAAGATACTGACGTACAAGAACCAAGGTAGAATAACCAGAAGAAGTAAGGCTAATGCGTTTATAACAGAATACTCCAAAGTAAGCAGAGTCAGCATCCCGAGAAACAAGGGAAGAACTAAAGCAAGTATAGCCGCATGCATCAAAAGGAACAGTGGCCCAACTAATGAGGAAGGTCAAAACATCACAATACAAGAAGTCCAGGTGGCATTGGACGACCTAGACGGATCCAAGGCAGCAGGACCAGACCACATCCATCCAAAACTTCTTAAAAATCTTCCAAATACAGCTATCGAGGAGATGGCAAAGTAGAAATAAGCGACATCAAAGAGTTAACAACCAGACCAAGCAAGTGCAAAAAGATCGGGGACAAATTTAAATCCCTGGTGAACCAAATTACAGATGAGTAACAACAACAGCTAGGAAATGCCTCCAAGAAGCCGGGAACTACGACCTACATATCTATACAGACGGGTCCGTCGCAGAGGGTTTCTTCAACGTAGGAGCAGGTATCGCCATATACAGAGAAGATATCCTCCTTACTTCCTGGTACAAACCCACCTGCAGCTCGTTCCAAGCAGAGTCAACAGCGCTCAAAGAGGCAACATCCTGGCTGCGCAATCATGACCAATGACGCAGTTGCATAATAGTAACAGAGAGCCTTTCCATAGTCTCCAGCATCCGCGAGAAAGCAATGAAGGATAGAAACAACAACACAAAGCTTCAACAGGCGATCCACCACATAAATGAACTCCTCAGCAAAAACAAACAGCTCTGGATCCCTGGGCACTGTAACCTACATGGCAACGATATAGTAGACAAACTGGCCAACCAAGGAAGCAAGAGCCAACAGAACAATATCCCTCTAGAAGTCACCCCCCATCGTAATACTACTTCAGCGCAAACTCAAAGACAGTCCCTATCAGCACCCAAGGGTAGCCATCACATATGTCAAGAAAGTGGATCCCAAAGCGGAGAATAATCTGACCAGAGCGCAACAGGTCGACCTTGAGTGCTTCAGAACGTGGCACCACCCGAAGATACGAAGCTACACTCACAGAATCGACCCAGACAGCCCAGAAGATTGCAGGCTCTGTGTCGAATCTTGTCCAGAGACCACGGAACACCTGTGGACAACGTGCCCAGCGCTCAGGCACCTCGCAATAAAACACATGGGCGAATCATCCCCAAAACTTGAATCCCTTGTTAGCGAGCCAAGCGTTTCCTGGGCGTTCCTGAGGGCAATCCTCAGTCGCTTAATCTGATTTCAACAACAACAACAGCGGTGACCAAAGTCCTTACAGCCACACAGTCTGATACTGCATCAGGCCCCGATAACATTCCTGCCAGAGTAATCAAAATTCCTGTAATCTGACTTCCATTATCACACACCTCATAAACTCATCGTTTGGCAACCCCAATGCAAGATCACCCATCTCTGGTGAATAGCCTCTATCGTCTCGATACCTAAGAAGGCAAATTCAATATCCCTTGAAAATCAACGAGGTATTTCCCTGATGTGCACTCTTACCGAGCTGTTTAATAAGGTTCTGCTGAATCGTCTTATCCCAGTTATCGACACTCCTTCTAAGTAACCAGAGCGGTTTTCATCCAGGTCGCACTACAACTAAGCAAATAGTTACTTTACGCCCTACATTCGACTCGTGCCGTACTCACAACCGCTCAGTATGTGTTATATTTGTGGACTTCGAAAAACATTTGACTCTATCTCTACAATCCTTGGCATTTATGGAGTTCCACTAAGTTTGGTAACTTCAATCATAGATCTCTACCACGACACATCCGCGACAATTCAAACAAGCCATGGCCCTACTGATTCATTCACTACCTCGTCGGGTGGTGTATTACAGAGTGACACATTGGTATCGTTCCTTTTCATCAGGGTCCTTCGACTCACATTATTGAATGCGGATAGCTATCTGCTGCAGGACAGGTGTAGCTTCCGACACCCAACACCCAGCTGTATTATTGCCTGCACTAGCGTATGCTGACGACATTGCAATTCTTTGCCGTGATCCTGCTGCAGCTCAACGCGTTCTTACGCGCCTCTACCATACTGGTAAGCTAGTTGGACTTGAGATAAAGAAAACCTAAGTCCTTCATGTCGGCACCACTACCATAATGCCGCTAACATTACCAACAGGAGAAGTTATTGCTGTATGCGACGAGTTCAAGTATCTCGGGGTCAGCATCATGAAGCCTGATACACTCTTTGCAAATCGAAGAATGCAAGCTTGGAGTGGAGAGCAGCTCACTCCTTATCAGGCATTTTCACTTCATCTGCAGCTGACAAAACAAAGATTGATTGACTCTTCACCGCTGTCATCGAATCAGTTCTGACTATGGACTGGAGTCAGTACCCATGACCTACACCAGGAAATGCTGAATCGATGCCGCACATCGCAGACTTCTACGTTTCGCTCTAGAAATTCGGTACCCCGACACAATATCATCGGCTGATATTTATATTCGCTCCGGAATTACACCTACTCTACTACTCTTCGCCACAAATATGGCGGATGAAGGGGTCAAAACGAAAATCATTAAAAAACGTACACATTCCTTTATATGTTGTACATAATAAGTGTTGATAATCGCCAATAACAACAGAAAAATATGGAACAACACTGGATATTCTATAATATGTATAGATAAACGTAAATATGTAGAGATAATTTGAGTTATGTAGAGATAATCAGAAATAACAGTTGATATTCTCAATTATGTGTAGATAAATGTGAATATGTCGAAATAATTTGATTTATGTAGAGATAATCAGAAATAACAGTTGATATTCTTGATTATGTACAATATTGTCACTGATGGAATGGCGCATATGGAAATAATAATGGAAAATAATGGAAATATATCAGTGTATATATTTTTAGAATTCCATATATTTTTTTCATTTTCCTATTGTCACCAAAATTTAAGTAACATTCGTAACGTAATACATATTTCTGTTAATTTAGCAATTGAAATTGTACTGGATAGACTAGTAATCATTTAAGTGATACTTTAGAATGTTTACATACGCAATATTAATGATTTTTGATGATTATATATTCTATATTAAAATTAATATTATATTATATTAATTTCAAAGTTGTAAACGATTCGTTAAGCGTGTAACATTCGTGACAGAAATTTCTATTACAAAAGAAACTGACTTTCGTTTTAAGATAAGTTTTTTATATAGGAAATATTGCCTATATTTAATGATCAGAAAATTATAAAAAGCTTTCTTTTTAACAGAATTAAAAAAAAATTGTAACATTCGTAAATAGTTAAATTAAAATAATTATACATTGGAAATCAGCATTCACTTAGAGCATATTTCTTATATATCAGCCAATTACTATCATTACGTATGTTACAGCGTATTATTCCGATTCTATAATACCTATGGATAAAAATTACGGAGTTCTAAAAGTTGCCTATGTTATTTTTTAAGGCTAATTGGGATGATTAATATATGCATTAAAAAAAACATTTACATTTTTTATTTAAAGCTATAAAAAGTTTTTGTTTAAATATGCCTATTTATCTGAAAATGGTATTAATCCCTTGTGTACTTTCATGAACAGCAGCGCTAACCACAAAGAAATCTTTGATAAACAGCTATTGTTTATTTAACATGTAATAAGATTGCAGTACCTTGACATAATGGGTTAACAATAGAAAAATATCTTATGTACACAATAAAAATGAAGTCTGAGTACGTCAGTTTATACATAAAATAAATATCTGTGTGCTTTATAAGCTTTCATTGTTTCATTATGGCGTCTAATAAACGGGGAAATATTATTCTGAAAGAAAAAATTAAATTGTTTTACGTTTAAAAAAGGTAATTCTGGAAACATATTTAAACATTGTTCATTCATCAATTTATTATGCCCATATTATTTTATTCTAAAGGGGCAGTAGCATTTCACCGTATCGCATTTTTCCGTATAGCATTTCGCCGTATCGCATTTTTCCGTATAGCATTTCGCCGTATCGCATTTTTCCGTATAGCATTTCGCCGTATCGCATTTTTCGTATAGCATTTCACCGTATCCCATTTTGTTGTATAGCATTTCGCCGTCTGATTATTTATTAATTCTTAAAATCGCATTTTGCAGTTCGAATATTAATTACTTCTTGCTGTACTTGTTTCTGGAATGTTTTGTGCTTAAGTAAATAATGAATAATTCATTATCTCACTATATTATAATGTTAGTAGGATAGCTTGTCGACTGCGGCTTACGTTTACAACTACATTTATATTTTATTGAATCTTTCAAATGAAAAATTTGACCTATACAATACATTTTTTTATTATCATTTACATTAATTTGTTATGCGTAAATTGATTTTTCAAATAGAACTGACGATATTGCAACACTTATTAAATACATCACATAAAACAATGTTTTATAGCTTTATATTTACAGTTTTTTTTCAAATTTGACTAAGAATATCTTTTAACATATTGAAATCTCAGAAGACAAAAAATTAGCACATAATTATAAATATACATCTCAAATTATTACTTTTTGACGAAAATGTAATGGGTTTTTCTTCTCGAAATGATAAAATATTAATTTTTGTTTATTCTGATATTGTACTGATTTTTTTATAAATTCATACATGTATTAATAAAAAGAGAATATAATAATGCAAATATTTTTCGAATGTTACACGCTAAACATTATTAAAAGGCTTACCGAGTTGGCGCCTATGATCATTTTCTTTGAAGGTATACATATATAGCGATTTTTGTATATAGGCGCTAGTAAGTGTAAACTGTTGGATAGCTAGTCGATTGCGGCTTCCGTGTATTATATGTATATAATATATTTGTTATTACATATATTACGCGTTATAATATATATAATATATATACATATATAAAACACATTTTATATTATTAAATTTAACATATATAAACGTTTTTACGACTTTGATTTAGATTTATTTAACACTTGTTTGGACGAATGTTTCAATTCTAATATTAATTTAGTTTTCAACAATAAATTGGTTAGGAATTTGAATTAACTTATAAAGTACAAATTTATCATACCCTAATTTTTAATTATATACAAAGATACATTGTATAAAATCACATATTCCTTTATTTAAAGTTTGTAATGAATACTATACTTTTAACTGATCGCTTAATTGCTACATGTCAAAATTTATTATTTTAGCTTGGCAATGCTACTTTACTTAGTAATGTCATATTATTAACTGGATCGTCAGTTTGCGAATTTTTGCCACATTTAATATTTTTACCGAGATGTGACCCGGCGAAATGCGATTTTAATAATTAATAAATAATCAGACGACGAAATGCGATACGGTAAAATGCTATACGGCAAAATACGATACGGCGAAATGCTACTAACCCATTCTAAACAAACATTGCTAAGACATTACTTCTTATTTATGTATAGTTAAGTACACGTTGTTTACGTAATTTACTATGTATTTATGATTATTTTATTTGTAAAAGAATTGAATATATTATGATTTCCTGTTATAAAATATCATGATTATTAAACTCATTATTTTATTAATATAATAATTTACTAAATATAAAAAGTAGAAAGAAAAATTGAAAATGTTTAATACATCAATGTAGTATACCTTCGTTAAAAACTAATTTGGGTTCTGTAAAATGCTAATTCGTTTATATCGACAGTTCGTCTATATCCACATTTTTGCGATTATCCCTTGAAGTGACAATAATTATAAGTTAATAATTATACATGTTTATCTACTCAATTATTTCACTAATAGCGATACGACGCTACAAACTCAGAATATGAATTGTCCTTATAATGTCCAAAAACCTTTAAATATGTGCACTCTACAAAATTAAATAAAAATTAACACTAGTTAATCTTTCTGCCACTATAAATAAATATATAATATAATCTGGTATGAATAGTATACTTTACTTTAGGTACTCGTTATAATATTCCATAAGATAAAATCATGAATAGGAAAATATTGGTTCTGATAAAAATAAATTTAACTTATGCAGAAATTACATTTTACAGCATCGACATATTTCACCAGAATTAGTTCGAGTATATGACGACTAATAAACTACTTTGCTGTGAGCGTCGTCGATGCGTCACATTTTTATAGCCACTATCATTTTAAATATACAATTATCTTCTATTTCTTACTTTCCCTGTGACTCAGCGTCCGCCCATCTGCTGCAACATAACTAGCGGGGACCAGGCTCCATCTACCACCTATTCTCCGATGTGTCTGAAAGAAAACTATACGTCGAGTGGTCGTCGAGACAATGCACCCGAGAGTAACCCCACATTATTTTCTTCTCCTCGACCTTTGGCAACTACTGATATGGATACGTCTACATTTAATTCATTGGCTCAATCTCAATCAACAATCGTTAATGTAGAAAGCTCACGATTAAAGGGTAGTACTTTAAAATCCTTCCGATTGCCAATGATTCGTCGCAAACGTCAACTTAAATCCATCGAGTCTCCATCACCTTCACACAAGAAGCAGTCTAATGATTTTGTTGCCTCGAATACCTGCTCCATTTGCTTGAAAACGTTTTCCCTGCGCAGTTATTTGACCACCCATAAGCGCATTCATACTGGTGAGAAACCCTACCAGTGTCCTATCTGTAAAACAAGTTTTGCCCGGTCGTCATCATTGAAAAGGCATACAGGCATCCACGCTAGTGCCAGAGCTGCGTATCGGTGTGACAACTGCGACGCGACGTTTACTCGATTGTTTGAATTTAACAAACACCATCTAGGGTGTAACCAAAAGGTACTTATCTAAACGCACTCTACTATACATAGTAACGCTATTTTACAATTTTATAAGAAATGGAATATCGCTTTCAATCATTGGTTTCTCATAAATAGATCGTGTTTTCATTCTGTTAACCATTTATATTAACAAAATATAGTAATTGGTGCATTGATTGTATTATTGATATATTAGTGCTATCGATTGCATTTAACAAAATACTTCAAAACAAATTATGTTAAGTAATATGATACTAATGCTCGAAATATTTCGTGCGAAACACAATAAATTTGCATATAATATATATGGGTATTTTTCTAAAAACTGGAAAAAATGAGAGGAGTAAATTTAGATAAACGATTTTTGTTGTCTTTATTGAAACTACATGATAATCTTCTTATAGGTTTGGAAATTTTTACTTTCCATACTTTAAAACTTTACAGATTTTTAAAATTATTATTTCAACAGACCAGTCTGACACGTTATAATTATGGGGACATCTGATAAAACAATGCGAATACTAATCGTCTGTTGTTATTTGATGTTATTTTTTCCTTTGTATTTGGCAATTGAAATGTTGTGAGCCACATAAATAAGATTTATATAACATGAATCATGTTTTTATAGAAAAAAATTAGGATTTTATATCGTGACCTCAATTAATAAAGAATTAACTCTAAAATTTTGTCGTGTGATTGTAAAAGCTTTTAAATACAACATTAAATATATTATAATAACAGGTTTAGGGAACAGAAATTCATATCCGACACATGCATTTCATCAAATACTCAAATTTTAAGTCATAGCAATACCAAAATTGTGTCTGACACGTTTTTTTAGGGGCTTTATTGCACAATTTTCAAATCAAAGAAATATTGTTTAAATTATATATAATTAAATCTGCTTCTTTTACAATATCATTATGTGTGAAATAAAAATAAAAAATGAAAATATGTATAAAAATTGAAATCACAATAAAATACATTAATCTTCATATTTACAGCCCCGATTAAGAACACTCCAAGTTAAAAAAAAAAAAAATCAGCACAAAAATTTATGAAACAATAAATAATAATAGATTTACAATTGCATGAACAAGATTAACCAAAAATTCGTGAGTAGAATATTTGCTTCGTAAACTAATTCATATTACTAATAATGTCTGACGCGTTATGTCATGGGACATTGGTCCATTTTAGAGTCATATATTGTTATCGATATTGTTATGAAAAATGTTTTATTTCATTAACTTTAAGACATTGAACATATATTTATGATTAGTTATTGAAGCAAATTCAAGTTTAATTGACTATGAAATTGGTATAAAATATTTAAAGACGTTATAGGCATATACTAATGCCATTCATTTACAATTATAAAATATATAAAATGCACAAAACAGAGTAATAAATATCTAGATTAATATTCGAAATTATGTATTTACATCTTGATTTACAAAATAGTGACCCATGAGTGAATAAACAAATAAACTGATAATGTCTTACACGTTATTTCAAGGGACTTTCTACACAAACAAAATAATTAGACATTTTGGAACATAAGTGGTACATTTTTATGTAATTTGGGAAATTTGGAATATTGCAAAGTATTTAGAAAAATAATTAGCATTTACTAAAAATTATATATGATACATTACATAGAAACTAATCAAGAACATTAACAGATTAAAATACGCAAGTTTTTTAAGTAGAAAACATGTAGCTTTGTGGTTGTTGTGATTATAAAAGTTACGCAATTAGTTTATCTAAATGCGATATTTGAGCCTCTTCAATTTGGTATCTATTTTTACCGAAGATTGAAACATCCAAATTTAAGAGAATGTCTTTTTCCGTTATCCAAATTTGAGAGAATGTCTTTTCCGTTATCCAAATTTAAGAGAATGTCTTTTTCCGTTATCCAAATTTGAGAGAATGTCTTTTCCGTTATCCAAATTTTATCTCTTGGTGCTGGCAGCTTGAAATGTTTCCACCATCACTATATAAACAATTTACCACGAAAGACTTCCTGTACTTTCCAACAATTTCGTTAGGGTACCACTCTTCTTCATATTTAACAGCAACCCAATTGCCCAGCTGTCGACCCTGACTTTGTTCATCTACCGTGGTTTCTACTGTCACAGTTGCAGTGATGGTTGGTGGAGTAACTTCTATACTTTGAAAAACCTTGAAAATCAGCTGTTGATCATTTTTTGACTTTTCTCTGGTTTTCTCGGATTTCTTTGTAATAATATCGATTGGTACATCAGCCTTCACTCTTTTAGGGATAAAATTTTCTGATATGAACTTTGCTACTACATCTATATTTATGCATTCATCGTAAAACTCCATCAAACACATGCCACAAAAACAGCTAAATCGCCGTACCATTATTTTTCTTTCTCCAAGTTCTTAATTACATGCCAGGATTTAATACCAGGAAGTGTGTGTTTGGTATCATATGGAATACGATGTTTTTCAATGTCTGTGATTGATATGGACATAATCGTTCGTTGTGGTGATCTTGAATTGTTCGTTGATGGCATCCGATCAAGAGCTGAGGTGAGACTTTCCAGGTCTTGTACAACAATGTCTTTGCGCAAAGTTTCTTTAAGGAGCCAAGTTTATACACTTGTTCCTGCCGTGTCCGATTGGTTTTTTCCGTATCTGCTGTCAAAAAAATGATGTTTCCGACCTGGTTCCTTTGAAATAAAATTGGCCATAGTGCCATTGGAAAACTGCATAGCAGAACAGTCTGACGCAATGACCACTCTTGGATATGCAATCTTTCTTACATCTCAAATGTGCATGATAGCTATCTGGATATAAAACTCGCTATTTTCCACTGAATGAGTAAGGTTGTCAGAAATGATGCAAATCTCCTCCAGCATGACGGAATCAGTGGCCTCGTTACGATAGTAGGCAACTATTGGGAACAACGTAAATTGTGATTTGAAATAGTGAGCAGAGAGTGGTTGGATACGAGACGTAGCTGAAATATTCTCACTGTAGTCAAATACAAGTAATATCATTTCCTTTGAAAGTCTCTTGAATAGAAGTCTTAATTGCTCCTGTTGCCAATTGACTGTGAAAAGATGAATGGCATGACTATATAGAGTAGAGAGAATGAT
>JAYRBW010081350.1:0-23511 GCA_036023295.1 Invenusta paracnida | reverse complement strand
TTACAGATTATTGAATCTTGACCTCTATTCTTTACAGATTATTGAATCCTGACCTCTTTTCTTTACAGATTATTGAAACCGATCTCCATTCTTTACAGATTATTGAATCTTGACCTCTATTCTTTACAGATTATTGAATCCTGACCTCTTTTCTTTACAGATTATTGAATCCGATCTCCATCTTTTAGAAATTATTGAATCCAATCTCTATCCTTTAGAAATTATTGAATCCAATCTCTATCCTTTAGAGATTATTGTTTCCTGAAAATCTGTCTTGTGGATGAAATACGCATAAAATAGCTTCAAAATTTCTAGTTTAACAAAAAATATATAATTTCATAATTCGAGATTTCTTGTTTACGCTTGCTTCTAGCACGTGTCAGTCGCATGAGAGTAAACCAAATAGAGATTATCGACGCATACAACTAAATAATACATATTATCAACAACTTCATACCCATGAAATGATGTCTTTTTCTACTTCAGAATGAAACTCTTATGACCTTTGTAGTATTTATTTGTAGCGCTGCTAATCATACCATAACCTCAGCTCATATTTTTCTATTTCCAAATTCGGTTAAGCTAATTTTTGCATGTTAACTTCGAGGACTGCCATATATAGGTGTCCTAAACTATAGTTGCGCTTGTAAACATATTATCTATGTATATATGTACCGAGCGTCTTACTAGTTTGTTTGTCAGCTAAGCTATGCAATCTTTATCTCTCTTGGCATTAATTTGTCCTTGTAAGATATTTATAAATAAAAGCGTGAAATACATTTTAAATTCTGATTTTTGTAGACTGCGTGATGAAAGGGTTATGGATTGAATGAGAAAGTCACTTCAAATATGTTTGAAATATCTTCAAATAGTAATGAGAAGGGAGAAATTATGAAGTGTCTTTATGCTATTTCAAGCTTATATAATATTATTTGTAACTGCAGATGTATAAGCAAATTTATGTGCTTTTGATTTTCATTAAAGATCCGTAATTGACTGCTTATATTAGGAAATATTTAATGATTTTTGTTTTCGAATTTTAATTGCTGTAAACATATTTTCCATTAACATTATTTTCATTAATAATCATTTCCCATATATTTTTTTGTGTCTTTAATATATATATATTTATATTACTTTTTGTGACATACATACTCAGAAATATTTCTTATAATAAATAATTTGGTTTCATAAAGAAAATTTTTGTTTTTTATCATATATATAAAGGTTAAATTATGGATAATTGATTATATGACGGACATGCAGCTCGTTACAAATCAAAGTGTTCATTGAAGTATTCAATTATCATAGGTTAGACGAAAAATTGACAATAAAATGAACATTTAGTCATTATTATTCAAAACATACAATTTAGTTTTATAATTCTAAAAGATAATAACATATGGGGGAGCATAGACTTGTACTGAAGCCAGCTCGTAATCATTTTATAAATAATAGTCTGTGAGACAAATAGTTTATATAATTGAGACGTTCAAACAATTATATGGAAAAGCAAATATTATAAAGGATTAATGAAAAATATTGAATAGAATTGTATATATATTTTGTTTGTATAGATGTAAAATATTATAAAGAACTATGATGCTTCTGTAAAATGAACTTCTGCTTCCAATTTAATATTAAGAGAACGTTATTTATATGTTTACACTGTTAAATCTCTTGATGATTTTTAATTAATTTAACACTTAAAACATTCTCTTATTGCCTGTGTACAATAAATATTTTACATAAATATTTTTAAATATAATATGTTAATTGTGTCATTTTAACATGTATTTTTATTCCAGAGTATTAATCACATTGATATTATAGTTGGGGAAGACGGATTTCATTTTGCCTTTAAGTATCAATTGTGACCGCAAAAAAATAATGTACGCTTAACTATAGATTAGTTATATAGAGGTGATTATCACTCATTTTCCAACATATAGAAGACAGAACAGTACCGGTTTCGACCTTGTTTGGTCTCATCAGCTGAACATTGTTTTGAAACTCAGTCTTACCTGAGTTTCGAACCAGGGTTATCGTGGTGAAGTGCGAACACTCCAACCATTCGACCACCATTCTAACCATTCGGCTCCTATGCTAGGAGTGAAATCATTTAATCTTATACCTCTTATCTCATTTATAGATTAGTTGTTGTCATATTATTCCTATAGACAGGAAAACATCACATTTTGAAATCTAACAAAACAGTTTTTTATCTAAAATAAGAAAAAGCCATTTTCTCGTTAACAACAGCATTTATTTGAGACTAATTTCGTAGCACTGGTACATTATCAAGCAAAAGTGAAACATTACAGTAAGATTAATAGATATATAAGTAACACGTACAATAAAACATGCACACCGATATAAACAGCTAGTAGACGAGCGAAAGATCGTAAGTTTTTTTTAATGAAACGTGCATTTACTACAAAACTTACATGTTTAATATTGTAACCAACTGAATTAAATATAATTATGAGATATGTACATGGATTTCAGAAACTGTTAAGCAGTTGTCGAATAGTCTTTAAATCTCAAAGGTATCTATAAATTTTCTCAAACAAATATAGACGTTGAGTCAATCAAAGACGGTGTTCTTGCAATCAAATACGTTTGTGTGCAATCAAATATGGATTTCAAGGAATTATGTGTGGTGTTACGGCAATTAGATACGGCGTTGTAGCATTCAATCATTGATTGTTTTTCTGTTGAATTAAATATTTTAATTTAACTACAAATGCTTGTTAAATGTTGTACTATACTTGTTTATTTTTATGTAAGCAGATCATACATACCATATTATATATTAAACATAGATATATTACTTATAATTACGAAAGAAATTAAAATAAAACATTCATTATTAGTAGTAAAGTTATTAAAATCAATCTAAATAATGTAATATTTTGTGATGGTTTTGTATATAAATAAATAACCAAAATATTTAAATATTTTCGCATTATTGAATCCATTGACATTAATTGTCATAAAAATTGACGCATAAATCGTACTTACAGCAGTTTATTATGAGGAACCCAAGAACCCAAGAACACTAGTTATAATAAGATATCACAATAATAAGTCATGTATCAGCTACCAATTAAAAACTATTTCAAATTTTGAAATAATTATATTTTCCTCGTGGGCTTCCTAAAATGAATCAGCATTTCATGTTTCGTACTCATAACTGTTATTCATGTAAACCTAGATATAAAAGTTCAAATATAGTCTTTTTTTATATAAATTAAACATAATTTTTTATTATTCTATATATTATTATTATTATTCGAATTCAATAACATGACCGAAATAGAGTTTTATAAAATTTCACTATATTCAATATGTATTGGAAGTGTTTCTAAGGAGGAAAAAATTCCACCATTGCTAGTGAACTCCATTTTACATAACAATCACTGTTTTACGATTATTAAAAAAAATCACATAAGCTTGTCAGTGAGTGGACGGCCGATTTTCAGACATCAGTAACATGAAAAATTTGTAACAAACCCATATATAAACTTCCACACTTCAGAGAAAGCTTATCTCCACATAATAACAATGATAACATTAAATAGTATAATAACATGATGAAGAATTCAACAGAAACATTGATATTATTATTAGCCAAAGATTCCAAAAATGCGTTAACTCATACCATTAAAAATCTGAAATAAGAATCGAATTGGTTAGCTCTTTAAACATGTTTAATTTGATCGAACTATTTTTTTAAATATTGTAACTAATTTAGTTATACTATACTGATACTTTTTATTTATTTTAAGGATAACATATAATGGATAAGTAAATTGATAACTTTAATACACATCCCATTTATTAAACTTTTTATATTAACTTCCAAATATTTTTTGGCAATTTGTACAGTACAAAATGTTCAGACATTATTTCTAAGAATAGTTAAGACATTTGGTGCATAATTAAATTATTTTATTTTATGCGCCAATCCAAGTTTGCCATTTTTGGTCAATAATAATGATATTGGAAAAACACAAGATTAATGTATGATGCAATACTTAAATATGTCTGAAATATTTGCCGAGTTGATGCTTAATAAACACAGTATATTATCGCATGGTTCTCAGTAAGTAGAAAGTCAAACTCATATAAACCTGTCGACATTATTTAAGTTAATCTTCTCTTACAGAAATTAACTAAACATTTTCATTTTTGATTAATGTTTTTTGAAGATGCTATATTGTGCCCCTTTGATTACATATTTAAAAAAATGTTTAGGAATTGTCCCTGAGTCTCAATTATAATCCAGTGTTTTTATTTTAAATGTCATAAAAAATGTGATATTAATGGAGCGGAATTTATTATTCATTTCCCCCAGAATATAGTTGTAAAGTGTGATAAATCCAAATTAAACGTTACATTTGGAATTTATAATTTCTGGTTAATTTTTATAGATTTAGTCTTTTGCGTGTTGGTAATCAGAGTGGATTTCTATCAGTCTGTAAAAAGGAGTTGAAAAAATGTAACAATGTAAAAATTCAATTTTAATGTAAAGTATCCAATTCAAATGAGACAAAGCTTATCATGCCACGTTTATTGGCGGATAGTTATTCATTATAAATCATGATTGACACGACTTACTGGATAAATATTGTATCAGTTAGGCAGCATTACTAGAGTACAAATATTGGTATTTGTCCAATTTTTTTACATCATGATTTAATATGTATATTCATTATGGACGCTGCTCTTTGTTCTTGTTTATAATAATATTCTGTAACTGCAGCAAACTGTGGATTAGTCTACGATATGTCAACATTATATGAAAGCGTTCTGTACTGATTATTACTAGAAATGAGTTTATTCTAGTTTATTAAATGTGTACAATTAATCTACTATATTTATTGGAGAAAATAAAATAAGGATAATAAAATGGTATCACAATTAAAAATGTACAGCCATGACCGTATAAATCATTTACTGAGGATTTTTTTATGGATAGTGCAATAAATGTTTATTGAAACCGGGATTTCTATTTTCACCACAACATTTATTTTGTAACAATTTTGCAAAAAGGCCAGATTACAATATATATTTGAAATTTAATATAATATTTTTAATACAATAAAATGCCATTATAAAGCCACAATAATGTATACATACTTGATTGAATTATATAACTAAATATTTAACATTAGTTAAAAATGAATCAAAACTAATTGAAAATAAAACAAATCAGTTTATTTGAGGCTTAGAAAAATATATAAAGTAGTGCGATTTGTAGAGTTGTTGCCATTGGAATTGAAGGTGATGGATTCGAACTCTGGTTCAACTTGGTTTTAATTTCCTTCTTATTTAGCGGTCTGTTAGATTGGAATATTAGTGCAGTGTATTTGCTCCGATTCTTTGAACACTTGCTGATTATTTGTTAGACTTAATTAGGAATAATTCGAGCCATTATACCCTAATATATAATGACGGTGTTAAAGTTTCACTTTTACTTACAAAATGTGAGACTTTTAATTTGTTATATCGTTCCTTTGAACCACAATCCCCCCATTGAAGCAATCCACTGAATTATGATCGCACATGACGAAGTAACAGCATGCTCACAGTTGACGCAACACGCTCTGCACATGACACTAGCCGGATAATTTAAAAAGAGTATTATGTCGGTAAAACAGCCACTCAACGAAATAAGCACATATTATGACTGTTGACTTATATAATTTTAACAACAGTCATTAGAAAACGTTCTTAAATGATTTAAAACTATTGTTTTTTACATGGCGCATGGTATTGTAAATCAGATCCATGTTATCTGTGGTTCAACTTAACAAAAGGGAAGATACAAGTTAATGAAAAATCTTATACTGTCATGACATTACAATTATAATTTAGTGAGCCCATTATTCTGTAGAAGAATATAGAGTTTTATACAACTAAGATTTGGAATTATTATTTTTATCTATATATAACGGAAATATATTTTTGTCTTTTGTTACCAATACTGAATAGGGAAATGTGTGATTCAATAGTATTTGAGTTAGAAAATGTCTATAGATATATCATAAAATGCCCCAAACCTTTGTTCGGCAAGTCGATTTCAATGTAATCTTTGTTGTATCTCATTTTAGAACCGAATAAAGCAGGTGATCTTCCAACGTTCTATACGGCAATAGCTAATACCTTACGACAACAGTGCTTAAAGACTGGTGCACCTTTCAATATACATAGATGCACACTTATATAAATGCATTCAAAAATGAAATTATACACTTAAAAAGTTAAAACTAAAACAAGTACAGCATAAAAATAAATTTGAATTCGAATAATTTATGAAGGGGTAGAAAGGCAAGAAAATAAACACGATTTTTCAATTTCCCTTTTCAATAAGGTCTTAATTCATAATTAATATTCAGTCTTAAAAAATAAAAGTAGATGAAAAGCTTGTATTGTTATATATTTTTTAACGAAATTTGCTCGATAAAAAAAATTAAAAATTTTCTAAGAGAGTTCAAAATTATTTACTTTTATAGGTCGGTAAAAATATGTTCTTTTGAGCAAGATGTCTTATAATAACTGTAAAATTTAGATATATTATATGCAATATATAGGTATATATATATATGTATATATAACAACACATTTTTCATATTAACATATTAAATAATTAATTGATTGTAAATAATTTAATTGTGTTAAATATTTTGAATAAATCATATCCAAATAATTTTTAATGGGGATAAGGATAAAATTAATTTAACATGTAAAAAACTTAAGTGTTTAAACAAGTCTCTTTAAAACTGTCAAGAATGCATAAAAAATACAAATTCAAATCATATTTTACAATTGAACTGTTCCTAATGTTTTATTCTAGTAAATGATATCAATAAACCGAAGTGGAAATGATGTACTTACTGTTTCCATTCATAATGCAAAGTGTCGAGTGTTCTTTGTGTCACCAGTGTATAATGTGTATTTGTAGAGCAATCTCGACAATGAAAAAGTATTTGTAACACTTGTTACAAATTGAAATTACTTCCTAAAACACATAATTGAAAAAGTTAAAAAGAGATATCGTATTAAGATTGTAATTTTCATTTTAAAATACTTTTGGGTCTCTCATTTTATTCTCTATAATTGTAATCAACTTGATTTTCCCTTCATTAGTCCGCTGTGCTATAGATATCTATTCATGTCCACTTTATTTATATATCTTACTATGCAATCATAATATTTCACTATTGATCTTATACTTGTGTTTTATTTATCTTAGACCCTCTTTGTACGCAGTTAATTTGTAATTAGAATTACTAAAAAAAACTAAGGATTATTTTAACAAGTGGTTTACATATTAATACTTTACTGAAAAATAGAGTAGTTATACTTAATTTTAATTTTAATCATCTTTCCTGAATATACCTGATACATATTTAACATTTTGTTAAACCTAAGCAGATGTACATTAGATAGTTTTACATTTGTAACTCAGTTTATATGTTTATTTAAACAACAATAATTTTATTGAAAAGCATTGCAGAAATACTTAAGTTATTGTTATGTTTATTCGATAGCTCCATCAATTATTATCCATCGTAATAGTAACTTACTCAAGATCCTTACTTATTAATAGAATTCAATCTCAAGGGTTATTCAATAATGAATCAAAGTGAGAAATTGATCGATTTACAAATATATTACATAGAAAAATTCCATCGTTTCTAAAGTTAAATCCCATTTAAAATACAAAAACGTTATTCATGTTATTGATACAATCTTGAGATACTAATGAGCTAAATAATTCAAATGGATATGTAGTAAAATGCTCATATAAAATTTATTGTACTGAATGAATAGAAGAAGTAACATAATTCTCAGCATGTAATTCTAATTCTGGTTGATTTATTTGTGTTTGTTTCAAGAGCTTTTCTTCAACATGTAATATTAATAAACTGAAATTTTATTTAATGTTTAATTTTGTTTTAATTTAATTCATGTGAATATTTGGGGAAAGTGAAAACGTTAATTATACACTATTCTATTTATTATTTTATTATTTATTCAGAGTTGATGCAGGCATAAAGTAATATATACCAATTATAGTATAACCTCGAACAAATATATTTTTAATACTATACAAAAAAGTCTGAATATAATATACAACTTGTATCTATATATATATAAATATATGCATAATACATATTTATAGTATGTATGACTTGCTTGTATATTCAATATTAATAAATACATTTTTAGTAATTAACACTCGGTTTGTGCGTCAGCAGATCCTTGCTTTAAGTAAGTAACACTTTCAAGGACGGTTACCCTTTTCTCAAAAGGAAATTAAAACAAAACAAAAATAACATAAAAAGTTTCTAAGAAGGTATATTTTACATTAAATCTTGCATAATTTGTTAATATTAATTTGATAAAAAATAAGTGAATCGTCTTGAATGGTTTCTGATTTTCGGAATTGTTAAATGAAGAGCCTTCGTTGTACATCTAAAAATTCTTAAAGACGTTCTCCTAATCTATCTAGCATACATACAAAAATAATAATAAATATATCTTGTAACTAATGACAATATCAATGTGTATCTCTATGAAGTACCAATAATGCTTTATAATTATGTTTCGAACGTACACAAAGTTAAAATATAATTAAACTCTATAATCAACTAATTGCACGAAAACAGAAATACACTGAAAAATAACTAAAAACATAAAAAAAACATAAAAACATATAAAAGTCACAGGCCAGCGTTGAAGGCCTTTCTCACTGTAATAATGAAGGATTTGGATCGAAGGGTGGTGCGAACGCGAGGGATGAAGATGTGTTCTTTGTGAAGGCTGGATCGGAGTCCACTGTCACCCCTAGTAGAAAGTTCTATAAAATGTGCTCTACTGTAGAGTCGAAAGTTCTATAAAATGTGCTCTACTGTAGAGTAGGAAGTTCTATAAAATGTGCTCTACTGTAGAGTCGAAAGTTCTATAAAATGTGCTCTACTGTAGAGTCGGAAGTTCTATAAAATGTGTTCTACAGTAGAGTCTGAAGTTCTATAAAATGTGCTCAGAGTTATGAGTAGTAGATACACAAGTAAATTGTTTTTTGGCAAACTATTTTTGTTAAGAAATAATATATTCACTAAATGCTCATTGACTTGTTTGTGTTAATACAGTTTTTAAAATGCAATGATTTCTGTATTCCTGAAATTAATAAAATGTAATCAAATCTGCGAGATACATTTAAGCCACACGAATAGATTTTGTGACTCTTTTCGTTATTTCTGTTTACAGTATCTCTAAAAAATAACGTATTTACCAGCAACACAAAAATAAAGGAATTTAATAAGGGGTATGTAATATATACCTGCATATCTGTATTTTTTCTAAATTTAGCACAAAACAAATATTTTGCTTACCCGGATCTAAAGGGTTAGAGATTAAAATGTTAAAACTATTTTATACAAATGTTTAAGCTATATGTACAAAAATACTTTTATTATTCACATACTAATTATCAATCCATAATATTTTCTTATAATGTTCGAAAATTCAAAATACAAAACAATATTATTTTTAACACTGAGCCGATTAAAACTTGTAATTAATTTTTCAATAAATATATTCTCCTGAAATACCGTATTTCTTCGAATAAACGCCACAGGTAAAGAAGTAGGTACCTTTTAGATAAACGCCGCAGGTAATTAAAATATTAAAATGTTCAATTCAATCTATCTATTTATAAAATCGTGATAAAATACAGTAGGCCTAATTGATACTATATTGATATCGTACACATTACTAAACAATACCTAATAATAATAATAAGGGTTTATTTGTGAATCAAAGTAGGTATATTAATAAAAATCTTGCACAGCAAGGGATAAAAAGTCAATAGATGTCAATTTATTTAATAATGTGGCCAGTTAATAATATGTACGGCATGAATTTATCTGTCAACTAATAACTATCAATAAATAATTTATTAAACACCGCCCTCGAATAGACGCCGCACCAAAAAATTGCTTGTCTAATAAACGCCGCGGCGTCTATTTGAAGAAATACTGTAATCCTAATTTTGTAATTTCATTATGATAATTATGATTGTATTATATATTAGTATTATATATTATATATAAGTCACTGGTGACAATTTTCTATTTTATTTAGTAATAGACTGAGTTAATCTGTTGGTTAATATTGTATGTTGCCTGTAGCTAATATGTATACATAGATATTTTCATGAATTTATGTGCACTCTAAATATACTACTTGACAATTATACTAAATTAATTAAATTATCTTTGTACATTAAAAATATTACGATTGCTTTTATTTTCATACTATATACATACATGTACAAATATTGTTGTAATATAACATTGTAAAAAAGTTTTGCCTAATATTTTCACACTTTTTACTTTTTGGGGTTTGCTTATAATGATATAATATATGTACATGTGTAATAATGAAAGAAATATCTGTTCCGATAAACCGCTTGAATTGATGATAACGTACAATAGAGGCGGAGAATAGGCCACATTTTGTCTTCAGATACATAAAATAATGTGCTACTTTTAAATTAAACAAAGATTACATTGAGCTTTATTATCAAATGAACATTTCAATAAGTACATTTTATAAAACAATATATAAAAAACTCTACTACGAAGTTTTGTTACCAAAGCGTGATGGTTGCGCTTATTTTGCGATATAATCTTGTAATCTAAATCTGGCAAACGTGAGTCTTATCAGAAGCTTAAAGAAATATTTTTGTAGTCATTATTCGTTAACTATTGCTCTTTAAGCCGCAGCATTAAGCCTTTTTTTTCAAATTTCAAGGTTTTTTAATTATCTTTACTAGATAAATATTTAAAAATATATTCAAGCATTGACCTAATGGACAGTACGCATCACATGCATATATTCCAGTATCCTGAGTTAATATTTCAATATAAATTCAATTCACCGTAAAAAATGATATTGTCAAAGTTTATGACCTCTGTGAACAAGTGATTTCTATAATCCTTAGAATAGTAGGTTCACAATATACTATTCGTATACATATAATATATTCTTATATATAGTTATATCTACTGCCCACCAAAGTTGCCAACATCTTTACAAAAATAATAAAGGTAAGAATGTATTTTCATAACAGATATTGAAAAAAATAAATACATACGCATATTTAGTTAATATTATTATAATGATTATTTGTAGTAAGTGGTCAACCAACCGTATTAATAATCATCGTTTTAGTTTATTCAAGAAACTGCAATATAACTCAATGCTCAATACAATTCATTCGATAACGTATTTGGTATTTACAGTTCTTTCTTTAAATTACTAGTTACTTGACTTCTGCACTAGTCACTTCGGAAGTTACTTATAGTGTAATTATTAGAATAGATATTTTATTTATATATAGTATAAATCGTATAACTTATGTACATATGTGGCATTGCATCGTTACAAAACTGTTTGTGTAATCAATAGACTTAGGTAGTTTAAAAAAAAATTATAAATATATATATATATATATTTGATTTTAGAAATTTGATTAATTATGATTGGTATGATAACAACTGAGGAATTATTTCGTCATTTATAAATCATTCAACTAGATATTAGACAGTTTGTTAAACAGTGCGTATAAAATGTTTACTTCTTTTAGTCAAACAAAATAAATATATCAAGTTTTACTTAGAATGGCATCCTAAATTATTTATACACAAAAATTACATGGCATGACAGTGGTTGATTTTAATAATTAATTTGAATGAATAAAATTATAATTCCTTTGATAATTGCATCATTATAGGGCAACCGAAAAATCTCCTATAAGAACTCGGTGTTGTTTCACCGCAATTAAAAATATTTTATTTATTTGTTTATTTTATTTTTGTTTATCTCTTGTATACAAATAAAAATGAAGAGTAGATTTAGCGACAGAAAAATTAATTTAATATATCTCTTTTTAACATTGTACATAATATTGTGTAGAGCAAATCTTAGGAACAAAATATATTTCAATATATATATATCTATTTAGTTTTGTTTTATTATTACTTAATTTATTAAAAGACCTAATTATTTTAATATGATCTTACTTCTCAAAATGGTACATGTTATTTAATATCACATAATTATAATGTGACAGATATATATATATAATGTATATTTATACCGTAAAACAAATCAATTGTTAATAAAAATAATAAAAAAGTTTTATCATATGAGTATGACATCCTACGTAGACAGAGCACTATAGGATGGGGCCAAATCAATATATTGGTGGGTTGTGTTGCCTCCCAATGGTTCACCTAGAGTTTGAGATGAAAAACTCAAATTGTGAGTTGAGGCCTCGATACTGGAATTTACATAATTTTGTTCCAATCCCATGTTACAGAAGGTTTACATACAGCTACTTATGAGTAGTAATGGGCGAAAATAGGCCGAATTATATATTTAATCGAGCTAGTTATTTTAACATAATCTTTTAAAACGGCATGGGACCAACGTGATCTCAATTAGATTTTATTTTGATAAACTATACTATTGTAAAGAAACGAAGTGGATATAGAGAAGAGTAAGCGACTCTATATAACCTGCCTATAAACCGGCTATAAAACCGAGTGCTATATTTCGTGTAACTTACAAAATAAATATTACTTCGTATTTCGCTAATTAAATATTTTTGATATCAGTTGTTTATTATTTAATGTAATTAATATAAATTATACAAATATTATACTATACAATGATGTAGGTACTATTAAATATTTAAAAATATTATCTACACAAATAAACTCATACAATGCATTTTAGTAATGATTATATGTCCTAATATATGATTTATTGAACAAAATTATGTTCACACTAATGAACTATTTAAGCATACAATTAATTATTTATTTTTTAACATATTGAATGGGTCATGCGGTTATAGTTATTTTGTTCAACTGGTATAATATTAGCGGTCATAATATTAATATTAATAATAATAGTACTCGGTTCCATAACCAAATAGATATAAAGACGAGTAAGCGGCTATAAAATAGTAATATATTACAATTAAAAATTTATGAAATATTTACGTAAATGATATCATTTAGAATTTCAAGTTAAGAAAACTTATAATTTGAGATTTAAAGATTGTACATAATAGGATCTCATTAATATATATATGATATCATTAATTTGCTTTCTTTGTGCTATAAACAAAGTTTTTAAGCACTTAAATACATATATATCTATTATAAACCACTTTAGAATTTATAATAAAAAGACTGAATAAATTAATAAAATATAATATATTAGTTAAAGCAATTTTAAAGTAACATTCTGAATCGAAAATGCTGTGCATATTTGATGATCTAAAATGTTGTATCAGCGATGCATAATCTCACAGAGGAAGTTGGAGGAGTTGAATCTCATTCGATGGAGTAAATCAGGACGAGATACAAATCTCTCCACTACTTCTGAGAGAGGAGGGGAGACTGGCTGGCACAGAAGTTTTGGATATTTTAAAAAATATAGTGCCGCAATTCAGGAACTATATGTTGCAAAATTAAGTAAAATAATTATAAAATGGATAATTAAACTTACCTTTCCTCAGCCGAAAACGAGCCAACCATTGCGTGTAATTAAGTTTAAGAATAAAACAAACGAGGATACAAACTCGGAAGTGGCCATTTCAACCAGGTTCGTTTGACCACATATTCGTGATCACAAATGAAAGAAGTGAGTCTGTCGTTTGGACTATAATATGGTGTTTGCCAAGCTTCGAAAGCTTCGAAGCACGGCGACCAACAACAGATAAGATAAGAGAAAATAATTTGCAAACTACTGTTACACCTACCTACCAAGTTAAACTTTTGGAGTTATAGACTGTGCGCACATTACCACATTACCACGTTGGCCAAAAATCAAAAAGTCTAGCTGCTGAACTGTTCAGATAGATTACAATAACAACCTCCCTCCCCCACCTCATCCTTCTGGTAAATTCACAGATGAGGAGGGGAGGGGGGGGGGGTACAATGCATGTACCTACCCAGCGCCAGCTTGCAACCAGTGAATTAGGGGTGCTCATAAAGTTATTATCTCTGTACCTGCAGGACGGATCCAAACATATTATCTACCTCCAAAGGTGCTGTGCTATTGCACAAGTCTGCACATGATACGGTATAATAATAGGCTACTATAACCACTCGTACCCGCATACACTTTGTAATCTATGTAGTCTAGTCCAATTTAGTCGAAAGCTTTATCAGAGCGCATGTTCACAATGAATATAATATACGTAGCCGAGCTTTTAATATATATATATATGTTTAAGATATGATATTTAGAGTTAATTTTAATGCACAGGTGGCGATTTGTATTTTTTAAATACCATGAAGAGCTGTGAGAAATATCTTATCGCTCAATTTTTAAAGAAAAAAGGAGAATTCTAACTAAATCAGTTCCTAGCGATTTTTTACTGAGAATGAGACAATTTAAAAGAAAAGCTATTACATGAGGCTATTTTATTTTTTTATAAAACCAATATCTGCAAATAATTTAATATAAAAACAAGTTTGTGTTCCATAGAATCGATATATCATAATTTTAAAAATTGCTTATATAGTATATGTAGAATAAAATATTTTTAAAAGTTTAACTTCTTACCTTAATATGTGAAGGAAACGACCATTTAGCGAAACAAACCGTAAACATCTGATAATACGTATAAAACTAAACAATTTAATAAAATAAGATAAAGTAAAATTGACTCACCAGTACTTTAAGCTTGCGAACAAAAAGTGGAAAGTTCAATAATCAATCGGTAATTGATAATCAAAAAGCTGATTAAATCGAATGGTGTGGCTGGAAGAGGTAGATCTGGCAAATACAGAATTCAGGTGAAATTGAGAACTCTCCCTGGTTTGGTTGAAGTTATATTCACTGCTAAAATCTAACCTTCCAGCTCACAGTATTCGAGTAAATGCGATGTGGTGTCTCGCTGTCCACGTTCGATGTCTCGATAACTCGACGTAATTTGGTCTAGAATTCTCGACAGTGCATCGCCTTTTATACTCCAAAGTCCTCAAGGCCCTCTTGATATAATTCCAGTTCGTCTCGCGGTGCAGAGCTGATAACAAATGTCAGGCAGCGTATTTGACCTCTCTGGTGATGGTTGAGAAGGGTGTGCTGTGTTTTTATCGAAATGAAATTTACTGGTTGTCATCTCCTCTCACCCTGTTTCACTATCTCAAAGAGCCTCGACTGTATCTCAGCTTGGTATCATCTCAAGAGCATGCACTACACGCGATAAGAGATGAACTTACTTAGTCTTCGTTCTTGCGGTGCCTCTTTAGCAGTGGTTGGTCTAGATTCGAGAGTGCGTTGCTAACTGATTGATTATCAGCTCCCAGAACTATCCTGGCAAAAGACACCACTTGAACCATGAATTGAATTGAATTGAATTGAATTGAATTGAATTACTTATTTGTTTGTTCTCGTTATAAATTAAAAAAAATGATTGTATATTATAATTTAAATTCATGTAGTCATGTAGATATATTATCATTCATGAGCAAATATAACACTAAATGCATCTAATAGATTGTTACAAGATCACTTGACAAAAGTTTCACTTTAACTTTTGAACATTGGTACGGATTGTTATGCTTGATACTAATATGTCTATATATGCATACCTATCTCTGCATAGCTATCTCAGACGAATTATCTTTTCGATTAAATAATACTCTGTTATTTTATTGACTAATTTTTGTTACGACTGAAATACAATATAATTGAATGGTGTAATTATTTAACAGATTCAAAGAAAAACGTAAACATTACAAAACATTAAGCATTAATAAAATAGATGCACTGATATTTTACCAACAAGAATAACAAGAATATGAAATACAGGGGAGTGTTCATCTTTTTATATATTTTTATCTTTGTCTAGAATTTAGATATACATATGTATCATCAAGGTCTTAACTGTATAGACTAATTTTAACAGCGCCATCAACGATGCTGTATTCGTCGTCATAACAATAATTAAATCGAATCAAGATATGCTCTATTTTCTTCTAAAAGACAAAAATTTGGTTTCACTTAAAGACTATATATTCTAAATTTGATGTCCCCATGATATGTACTTATTAAATTGCTTGTATTATAATATTTTTGAGAATATTTCCAAAAAAACATGATCAAAATTGAAGTTTTTGTATATTTGTATTGAACATATACTATCTAACAAAATTTTAACCTTACAAACTTTTCTTGTGTGATGAAATTTGAAATAAGAATCTGATTATTTCCCCTTTCGTCTCTCCCCGAGCACATAACACTTGGATATGGGCAGAAAATAACATCGTATGACGTATAAGATAAAACTAGGTAAGCCCGAGCCTCAGTTTTAATTGTATCTCTTTGCATGTTAGTTAATTAGCAACTATATGAAATAACATGCAATAGTTGAAAAATTATATTATTCTGTTTATAAATCAAAATAGGTGATACAAACGAAATAGACTTTTTTTGCTAATTAATTTAATCCACGCAAAAGTATTTCATTGAAAAAAATCGAATTGCGTGATTTAATAATGCCTCTTTTTTCTAGTTTGATCAATATAAGACTTCTTTATAATTAAAAATATGTTTGCATAGTGCAAAAAAAGATGGATGGTCGTATTACAACTGTGTTTTATATGAAGTTTAAAACATTTTTTTAATAAAATAATATGTTTTTTAGAATACCGCTCACAAGTTTATTCACTTTAAAAGTGCATTTAAGTTAAATAATTATATTAATAACTTTATAGGTCAACCGTTTTTCTATGTTTTGTGTGATATGATATTATAGTAATTGATGTATGCTATTTAAAATTAGAATTTCACAAGTTTTAGTCTTAAAGTTATGACGCAGTTATTTGTTTCATTTTATAAATATTAAAGATTGGCCATCAGAAAAAAGGGTGTAACACTTTAATGAAGTAAGATTGGGATCAAAATGATTTATCCTTTCTAGATTTTTAATTATGTACCATGATAAAATTCTATTTTAATATATTTTTAAATATATTTGTCTATAATATGTATGAGAACATAAGAAATATAAATATATAGATGATATGTAGTCTTAAGATTTATATCTATAATAAATAAGATATTAAAAGATTTCAGAAATTAAATATTTTTAAAATTAGGGAATTACTAATATTTATGAGATGAATTCGTCTTCTTTGAATCACGCAAAGAATATAATCGGGTTATTTTAACTCATAATAAATAAACTAAATTATAAAGATGACATTTTAATAACAGAGGAATTATTTAACACTTAATCTATAATAATTATTTAAATTGTCTTTTAGGTTGTCTTTATATATATACCATACGAAATAGTATATCTATTTATACAACATCGTTATAAAACAATGAAAAGAATTTATATAATCTTCATCTTAAAACTTCAATTTTAAGAGTATAGTTATTTTATTCACTTTGTCAGAAGAAGTTTAAATGTCATATTCGTATCATTGGAAATTTTAACTAACTAAACATAAATTTAATTATGCAATATATTAACATGAATCCCTCAGAACAAAAACATGCCATAGTTGTTCAGTATAAATTTTCTGTTTAAAAATTACGAAATATTTTCACGTAGATACTATACATATATCGTTTAATATTCAATTGTCTCACAAATCGCATTTCACTGGGCATGTAACTCTTCTGAATTAAGTTTTATGGTTTCCATCAAGATGTCAACAGATATTATTTGAGCTTAATTCTTACTTATAGCTTGTGCTTCAAATGCTCGCCACATCTCAAGAAGTATTCGGACAAAACTAGGAGTATTGTTAATACACTAATTGCTCCTAATTGTTGCACAATTAAGTCTGAGGCTTTTATTCTCATTGATCCTCACAATTTCTAGACAGATAGCAGATATTCTGTTAATATGTCTCAAGATTATCTTCATTAATTCTGGGTCTTTGCTTTCGTGTCGTTTTCTGAAACTTCCAACAAGCTATCCACTTCGTGATATTAGGTCAATTTAGTAACTTTCGCACGGTTATAGCCACCTGTTTATTCAATTCCTCATAAATATGGCATTATTTTGAGTCACGATGTTCTATAAAGTTATGAAGCTAGTAAAATAACAAATTATATATTTGAGAAAAATAAAATATCCTTTTCAAAATTGATTATCCTAAGCAATGTTTTTTACTTATGGAAAAAAGTTTTAATTTGTGTTAAATTTTAAGACACTCCAGGAATTTGTGTTGTAATATTTAAATAAATTAACTCTTAAGGCCTATGCACACTGAACGCATCGCGGCGCAACGCGTCGAAAATCAATGATGAAAATTATTAACTTTATGCGCGTCAAAAATCAATATTAACGATGGCTTACTGGCTCAGTATACTATCCTTCTTCTTTCCTCTTTATATGTAGATTTTTTGCAGAGAGTTTATCGATTTTTGCTGCACTGTGAGGTATTTGGTGTAGATTGCATTTTAGACACGCCGCGCTGCGCTGCGCCGCTTTCAGTGTGCATAGGCCTTAAGTGTAATTAATTACATAATAACTTAATTACAAACATATTAGCTACTAAATTACGATGATCAATAATTCCAGTCTATTACATTCGATTCCTATCACTGGCTTGTAATTACTCTAAAATTTTGATAGACTCATTTCAATTATTAATAAAATAATGAACAATCAATGTTTGGAACAAATTAAAAGATATAGGTATTGAATTACTGCAGTTCAACATTGATCATCTATTGCTACGATTATTTTGAGTCCTGCAAATTATTTAAACTTTAATTTTCTTATTTTAAAAACTATGGAATCCTCTTCCCTAACTGCAAATCTTCAAAGTCAAATAATTCCGAATCCTAAAATATATTTCTCTCTCTCTAAACATTTAAGATCAAATACCAAAGTATTCTAGCCTTACTTAAAATGTCCAAATCAAATTGAGAACACAATGTAAAATTGAGTTTGAGAACAACGCAATTAATGGATGAGTAAAAGCTCGATTGATTTAAAACAAAATATGTCTCGCACATGTATGCACAAATTATAAACGTATTTTTCTATATTCCTGTAGATATAGTGTGTAGAATAGAACTATTTATTATTTAAAAAAATTTGATATTCTTTTCACAATTAAACATTGTGATTTTTTAATAATTATTAGAATAAATTTCAGCATGGAACTTCTATATCTAATGCACATTTCTACAATTTTTTTATAATTTTTGAACCAAAATGCTACTGTCTGCGAATTGTTTATGAGAAGGAATTAAGTCAAGTAATTTCAAAGCTTTACATATATGGTCCAATTCAATGGAAAATAATGCAGGTATACAGCGATATACACAGATTGTATCAGTATATCATTATCAAATAAATATAACAATTGTGATCGCTTTTCAAAATTTCCAAGATTTCTAATTAGTAACTATTTACTGTGTCGTAATCAGTGTAGAATGCTTTTAACGTCTTCAAATATCCCCAAAATTTGTCTGAGAAGTTGTCAAACATAGGGACGTATCCACTACTTTTTAGTATACATTACATACTTTTTTAAATCAATTCTAATACAAATAGTTAACTTAAATAATTTATATTTTAAATAAGCTTATCAATATTCAGTTTATAATAACATGGAAGCAATATGGGCAGATAAGCATGTTGGAATATCAAGTGTATTATCATGATACTAGTGAGAGTCCCGCCTTGACCTTGCAAGTTTAATCACTATCTGCCTTAGACAAACTATACTCGCAATTATATCATCAGGCAGGGTGAAAACATGTTCCAGTAACACGTCACGAACTCACAACGCAATAATTCCTCAAGACTTCTGTGAAAATGTATGAAAGTCTCACTGTTGGTACTTACTAGAGTAATGCGAGGTCACTTCTTCATTTATTGTCTTATCAGTGAACTATTTACGAGGTAGGCATGCAGGTATGAACTTGTTCACTCCAAGTATATCAATTTATACAATAACAAATTATATCTACTCATATCTCAATCACATGTAGCTATGCTTTTCACAAGTGTAGGCATGGCTTTGTACATGCAATACATACAATAGCTCAGAGGTAGAAGGATGAGTAGAAGGAATGATTAATAATTACATTTTGTTAGTTGACTTGGATGACAACCTTTGAACTTCAAATCATCAGCTTATAACTCAAACGCTTCTAATCTGGAGGCACATTTTCTGCAAAATTAGTACTTATCAACCTATAGGCAGGGGTGTATCTTTCGACCGCATTATAATCAAATAGTTTCATGATTTTTAGTATAATTTACTGCGGATAGTTTAACTTCGAATTCGTATATAGCATGCTATTTAGCTATCCTGAGTGTAATATATAATTTATCAAAGCATATTGTTCAAAATTTATGAGTAAACTATTTCATATATAATAATTCAATAATATATAATAATATATTTCATCATATAATTCATGTTATCAACCATAATACAAGAAATAAATTTTGTTAGTATGATAAGAAGCAATTTAAGTTTTAAGATATTTATATAAGTATTAATTATTTAATATAGAAAAGAAATAACGGAACATTTTATAATGGATCTGATAAGTTATCATTTTAACTACTTATGGCTTATTCTTCGAGGAATATCTTGATGCTCTATCTATAGGGGGCTTCCTCACTTCTCAAATGTTTCTACCTTATCCAAATATATTGAGCTGTTCATGGGTCTTTTATATAGGTAATTTATAAAATATTTATCCACACCTTTTAAATATTTGCGAATTTGTCTAAATTGTTCGTTTGTATTGATCGTCTCATTACTATTTACACGCAAAGCTTATTACAGTATTATCACAGTATTTTCACTGTATTAGTTGTCATATACTTACAGTATATGTAAAACTTGCGCTCATTACTTGGATTTTATTTTAGAAGATGCAAAAATTATAATCAAATTTATGAATTAGAAAATTATAGTTTTTGTATAGTACGAGAGAAGTAAGGCCTATCAGGTAAATGCGATAATATTGTGTCACATCTTTATTTTAGCTAGGCAGTTTAAATGCTCTATCCCTAAATCACAGACATTGTAATAAAATGAGCAAAATCAACAAATTAATGAAAATTTTCGTTCATTAAATCCATCAAATTCGCTGAGGCTCGCAGTCGTAAGCTAAGAAAGCAAAAATGGCCATATATGAATAATAACTGCTAATATAGTACAATTATCAAGCAATAACTAAACAAAATTATTTTACAGATTTTTTATGGTTTTTCATTCAATAAAAACTTGTTTTTTCCATTTTATGTTTAACAGAATTTATATGAAGTGTAACTAACAACGCTTAAGCTTAAACATATTAACATTAACAGAAACGTAACCTATATGATAGCTAATTACATATAATATTTACATACAAATGCCGACTAGAGCGTCAAAAGGGTTTTGTATTAATTATACAAAAATGAACAAAGGAACTAAATCATACATACTAAAATATGACTAATTATTAGCGTTCCATTGTTTATTTGAACACTATAGATAAAAATATGTATTAACAAACGTTATATCTGATGTTATGGTTCTAACTCATAAAAGGGTACATATTTTTTGTTCTATTTGAAATACAATTTTTTATTATAATGTACCATTTTTACTTCATTTATATTGTTCAACAGCAATGCTTTACCAAATCAATTACGTTATGATCTAAATTTCATTATTGAAATTGGTTTATTTGAGACTTCGAGGCAGTCCATAAATTCTTAAGCTGTGATTCAGAGTTGTTGATATAATCTTGTAATATTTTACTGTATATTCCATAAATTAATTTTTCTGGTTTCTAATTATGGGTTGGGTTAGATAAAGCAAATTTGAGGTTATCATCTCATTGTGAAAATACATTGTGAAAATATTAATAGTTGAGGATTCGTCTAACAAAGAATTTGAAATTTGTAATTGCCTTGGAATTTCACATAAAAACCAGTGTTTTGAAATGATTCTTCCTTCCAGAATCAAGCAGAAGATAAAACGGTCTCATGTATTTGAAAACTATTTATCGCTAAAATGATTAAGGTTATTTAGCTAATTAGTGAAATTTTATAATTACGGATAATTATATTTAATAAACGGTCCATGTAATCATCTGTCTTTCTCATTGTCTTATTAATTGATTTTAAGATAGACAGTATTATTATTATTTGGCTATTGTTAGGTAATAAACAAATTAGTTGGTTCCCCGACAGGGAGTCAAGCTTGGGCCACTTTGTGAGAGCCAGGACTTATTGTTCCCCAGAAATGCTTTACTAGATAAATTTTGTTATATTGAAATTTGCATTATCTAATCCAACACATAATTATAAACCAGAAAAATCTATTTATGAAATATACAGAAGAATATTATAAGATTAAATCAATAATTGCGAATCATAAATAAAGAATTTATCAAACAGCATTTCCGGGGAACAATTATATAATTTGTCGCCTTAGAGTCTAAAATAAATCAATGTCAATAATGCAATTTAGACAAAGACGTTTAAATATTAACCCTAAATCTAATGTCTTTGAATTTAGATTATATAACGAAATTGATCTACTAAAGAATTTTTCTTCTTTTTTATAATGTGTAAACAGTTATTTCCCATGACCTTGGGAATGTCAATGTCAATTCATGTCTTGTTTGCCTCTAGATAGCCCTGAATATAATGTGTATTACTGTACTTTCTATCTTAACATTCTTTCTCTTATGCTAACAATATTGTTATCAATATATGTTATTCTTATGATTTGGAATTGTATATGATTTTCATTGTATAAGCAAAACAGAAAACTTCAAAAAGAAGCATTTTTTGTGATAATTTTCCATCTAGTGCCCCATTTTTTTATATACAGAGTTTAGTATCAACCTAAGAATACGCCTAATCATTAGATTTTTCAGATTCTTTATGATATATAGCGCCATGTAAAATACATAAATATATTTCTGATTATGCCGAGCATGTATGTAGATTTAAAAAATCAACTCGTCTGAATATTATCACTATGCTGATGATACGATTGGCTTTACATAAATATTGTTTATTTGCTACTTTAATGCGTTTTAACGTAAATTCACCACACTAGTCAAATACGTTTTCTGGATTATAATTAATCATATTGATGCAAATTGATAATTCAATGAAATATTGATATATCCCTCATCAAAAACATATCTCTTTGTTTGTCTGGGTATAATTTAATAACTGGTGTCAAATATTTTAGTTTCAAATACTAATTACGTAGACAGTTAAATAAAAAAATATGATTGTTGATATCATAGATATAAATAGCCCTCTTTCTTTCTCTATACCTAGATGCACAATCTAAATGAATCCTATAATAAATGTTGGTATCTCTCTGCCGCTAGGCAAAATCCTGTCAACCAATCACAGACACGAATAGCAATCAGTAGCTCTCTTCAGCTCTCTACCAAATACTGTTA
>JAYRBW010081339.1:10195-23511 GCA_036023295.1 Invenusta paracnida | reverse complement strand
CCCGCATCCTAGGTAACACACCCTCTCTCAGCCGGGTTCCGGGCCCTTTCCTTTTGCTCAAGAAGATCAGGGTGTTGATGCACTCTCCCACCCCCCCCCCTCCCCCCCCCCGACGACTGGGAATAAGAAGAAGAAAAAGAGTCCGATCTTATACCTGTATTTATGCTTATGCATGCTGATAATAACTAAGGCATTAAAATCCTTGCATAATCACGCTACGCGCCGATCGAATGTGAAATATTAGCTGTCATTGATGCACTTCACAAGGCACGTTATTTTCTTTAAGACTGCATCGACAAACTCATAATTGCTGTGGACCACAAGCCATTACTTGATAAGGTTCTTACTGACAGGTCATTGGAGAACATAGATAATTCATGACTTTGAAACTTGAAAGAAAAGACTCTACGTTACCGGTTCCGGATTATTCACATTGAGGTGTGAAACATAAAGCTGCTGATGGTGTCTCACTTTACCTAGTCGCCCCACCCGAGCTTCTGCATTTGCCCGATGACGCTTCGACAATTGCAGAAACAATTGTATGTCTGCTGTTCTCGCTTAATATTTATAAACAAAACTTTTGAAATTGAAATGAAACAAAAACTGTCAATGTCAATCTTAAATAATGTAGAATTCATATAGAAGTTTTCTATGGATATGTTCCAATTATAATTTTTTTCCAAGAAACACGTTGGTAATATTTTTGGCTATGCAATTAAATGATGTGGTAGTATCACCAAGCCAAGAATAAGAGCGTCAACAATTAGCTTGAGAGATGTTAACAGCTCTAGTCATTAATGCTAAGGAGAATATGCTTATTTTTAACCGCTCATAAATCAGGCTAGAATGCATTAAAAAGCATATTTTTGGTATCAGCATAATCACCAAGCACTAAGGAATAAAATACACCTAAGATGATATTATGAAACAGTTTCCAGATTATTTTTTAGAAGGGGTCAATTTCGATGAAAAATTGTTTATTCTTCTTCTTCTTCTTCTTATTATCATAGCCAAGTTGATTGATATTGACGTTTTATCGGAAAATACATTTTTTACATAAAATTGACCTTTTTAGATTAATCGTTAGAATTTTATTAAAACAATGCAGTACAACCATAGAATACATAGATTAACTATAATATTCCTACCTTTTAAATGAAATTGATGATATAAATGTATATTTTTCATAAATTTAGAATGATATAATTAAGGACTAACTATGCTCTAAAGAAAAAGAAAAATTCATCTAGAAATGAAGAAAAATTATCAACTTGTAAAAATTAAAAATTCTGAAATTTTATGGACTATGCCAAAAAAATTGTTATTGATTAATGTTATATCTTTAAAATTAAATCTAGATCACCAAATTTTAGATATTGACAATTTATTTCAACATTTAATAATTATATACCATTTATTTTGCTTAAATGTAATAATTAAAATTAAATCAATTTTTGATGTAATTGCAATATTTGTTAAAATTATTATTTTTTTGCCGAAATTGATGATATAAAAGTCTATTTTTCATACAGTTTGAATGATATAACTAAGAACTAGTTATGTCCCAAAGAAAAAGAAACTTCATCTAGAAATGAAGAAAATTTTACCCCTTTTGTAAAAATTCAAAATTCAGTCATTTTATGTAATAAGCATATAAACATGTTATTCTAGTGTTAGTCACTTCAATTAAAAAATAAAACAATACTCCAATAATATGTATTTACGAATAAAAAGGTATTCCTTTAGTAGGATCGTTCTGTTTACTACATTTGTTTCTCGGTTTAGCATAAAAAGTTTTCGTCATTTCGCTTGTTTTAATTTCTACCCCTAAATAGAAAACGCCACGAACCGGCAAAGTTTGCCAATCTAGTTTATTTAAAGTATATTTAAATCTATGCATCTAATAGTATAGATTTTGAAAAGCCAGACATAATTTAAATTGCTACCACATATACCAACACACATATATGTATATTGCAAATTCAATTAATAGTTATTTAAACATCGATATAATTGTACTACATAAAAAAAGTATATATGAGTATTTTCATTTCAAATTTTTAGATAGAGACACAAAAAATACAACAATAAACAACATAAATATTAAATATACATTAAAATGGTCTTACTTGTTTTTTTTATTATGTGTAGTAATTAAAATTAATGATTTATCAATTTTAGTGAATTATTACGTTTATTAGTATAGAGAGTAAATAAATGTATAATCATAATTACATAGCATGCAGAAAATAAAAGTAAAATATATGAATTTCTATTTTTACTTACACTGATAATTGTCAGATATTTATACTATTCGTAGATATATTTATTTTAATTTCGTTAAAACTTAAAGTAGCACATCTTTTTAACAAACAATTTCATATAGTTCACAAAATATGAATAACTTTTCAATAAGTTAATCATATGTTGATAAAAGTTGTATAATTTTTCTTTGAAACTCGATTACTCCTTCTTGGTTTGAAGATGCTACCGTATCGTTATTTATAGAGAAATTGTAACAGAAAATAATATTACATTTTTTACATAGAGATCTACAATGATTTCCTATATTAAAATCAATTTAAAAAACAGCTAATGAGATTGAAATAATATTATTATGAAAGCAATTCGTTAAATTTAAATTTAAATTTAAACAATATGTTATTATAATAAATTCTGCATTTAATAATGTTATAAAAACACTGTGCATTATGATAACTGCATTACCACAAATATAATTATATCCTACTATTTTTATACGATACAGGTTTAAAAAATGGATAAAAAATTCAAATTGTCGAAAATATATTTTTTTATAATAATAACGTTGTTAATATATGGTAAGTATATTATTTCATTATTATATTGGCATTCGTATAATTCATGTTTACATATTTATAGTCTACAAATCATATACTCATTTTATACTCCTCATTCACTTGTAGTAGCGTATACCTACTCATATTCGTTTTTATTCGATTTTACGTACTCATTATACTCGTGTTAAATTTGTTAATATTCTTTGTTTGATAAGGTAAAATTCATAAATGTCCTTATTAGTATTGTAATACGTATTAATCTATGTTTTAAATTATATTGCTATGTTCTATATTGAACACTTTGATGTATTTTTTCAGTTTAAGTAATTAGAAAATTGCTTAAATTAAATTTTAGATTTGACATAGATTATAATTAGACTGGAATTTAACTGGATATATTATATTTTTATATATTAATTTGTTTTATCTATTAAAAAATCTTTAGCAACTTTTGGTGTAAATAATATGTACGTTCCTAATACCAAAATATAAAACAAATAAAATATTATCTGGAATGTATCTTGCATATTTTCATGATCTTCACATGTTCTTGCCGAACAAATTCTCATAATTGATAATATTTAAGTTTTGAAGTATATTTTCTTAATCAGTAATTAGATTTATTTATATATTCATTTTACGTTTCAGTGAAACACGGTGCTTCTAAAAATGAAAAAGGTAAGTCAGAGTAATAATTGATCTCAGTAGCATATAGGTAACTACATATATATATATCCAAACTTTCGGCAAACATATAATTGCATTCGGTGGATATTATTTCTATTTATTAATCAGTCACATGCATATGTTAATTAAAAGAGTTCTGGTTAAAAGGCTCTTAATTTTATTCATCAACTTATAGAGTGAAAGGCAAGCATTTTTCAAACATTCTTCCAATTTGATTACATCATCAAACTCATTAATAACATCAATATAGTATTAGTGTAACTAAATAAAAGGCTGATCAACATATTTTATGGGGAATCTATTATTGTTAAAATTATTGCGCTACAGACTCCCCCGTGCAATGTAATCTTGGTGCCAGCTGTCTTAATGGGGAGTGTCGATGCAGGGGGGGCTTATCAGGCGATGGTGTGTCAATATGCTACGATTGCAACAGGTGTCCCAGTGGTACGGTCTGTACGCAGGAGGGCTGCCAATGCCCACCGCATCAAGTCAACTGTGATCGGGGAAACCATTCCCAAATATATCGTGAGTTGTTTCCCTTCAGACAACTATATATGTGCTATATTCTTAGGCTATTCCAATCTATTCTATATAATGTATATATTACTATGTTTTCATAAAATGTATTATCTATTTACTTTTTTTTCAATTAAATTTTGAATAATAAATAGAAGGCTACTAAAAATTGTTATCAAATGTTGAGGCGAATAGTTTTTAATACATTTTTCACTCTAAGCAATGTAATTTAATGCATGTACATGTTTACAGTTAACACCACAGAACATTGTAATGACCAAATGGAATCTTAAATCATTGGAAACATTATCAAGACAAATCCAATGTAGCGGAATACGCCGGAAATTATTGATTGGACAAAACAATAGTTTCGATTCCAAATATTTTTGTACGAAATCAATATTTTACCGAATATTAACACAATTATAACAAATGTAGCATGATAGCTGCCAAAGATATTTACAATTTTATTCCAATTGAATTCCAATTTTAATGCATAACGTTTCTGAGAGATACCCATCTGGACATCATCCGAGGTTTACACGTAGTGCTGAATTGTATTATCATTTCGGCTTGAGTGTTTGATAATATTGCAACACGAGTATACTGCCCAGTTATCATATGTTTATTATGTAATTTAAACGTTTTATTAAATTGAATTGTTTACTTTTAACTTGTACAATTGTGACTTAATTTTTTGTTTAGCAGTAATTTATATGTTTTAACAAAAAAAGCTTATTTTCATATTATTATAAAAAAATATAATAGTAATTATTATTGAAACATAAGTTTACTTTTGTTTAATATATTTGGATGCTTCAGGACACAAACAATTCTTGCATTCAATTTTAAATTACTATAATATACAACTACAAGTTCTCTCTAACCTGGTGTTATATATACCTAGTATGCTCCTCATGTCTATTGTACTGTATACTATGTTACTAAGAAATAACAGTTTTCTTAAAATCATTAATTACTTTAAACATTTGATGGAGTTACAAAACAAATATTTATACTGCCGCAGAAACTGGATCCCAGGCAACCTACTGCAACAAGTGTGACCTATGTGGAGAGAATGCAGTTTGCAGTAGTCTCCTACCCGGGTGTCAGTGTATGTCAGGCTATGACGGTGATCCACATACGAAATGCATCCAGCGTAAGTGTACTACACACTGACAATAGATAAATAATTAGGGCTCTTTTCAGTGATAAAAGTTTAAAAAAGCAACTTAATTCATTTAGTGCAATCAATTATTATAGTTAAAACGTATCAATATATTAAAATAAAATTCGTTTATTTAATAGTAAATTATTTTACATTTTATATGTTATATTAAATTCTGAATTTGTGATCCACAGGGTAGCCTAAAAAATCAAGGAGAGTGGGACGTTTTTCAACATTCCTAAGTGGTAATAACAAATAATATTTACAGCTTTATAATCAAACATAAGGATGAAACAATTTTCAGAATGAAATGTAACAAAATAATAAAGTGTAACACACAATTTCAAGGTTCAATATATTTTATGCTATTGTATTACTAATTAAGAGATGTATATGATGCATATATACATATAATAGACAAGAAATTAGTACATCAAAAGCTATTTTGAATGAGATATTTGTCCAAAAAGCGCCACAACTATACCTATAACAATACACAAAAGGCTGTCACCGAACGACCCTCCCCCGTTTATCCTTCTGGGGAAGCCATGATCCCTGTTTAGGAGAAAATGTATTAAACTTTAATTTCGAGAAATAATCCCCTGTGCTAAAACAATTTAACTTTGTAATTACTACGTAAAGAAATATACATGTTGCGTCACCATAAGCTTACTATTAAATGATTTTTTTTTATTTATTACCAATTTACAAACTCGGTATTGGTGGATCAGTTTTCATGGAGAAATTGGAACTAAATTATGCGACTTTATTATAGATTCCTAAATACAAAATATATATAACACTTTTTGGAGTAAAAAGACGTATTTCATTAGTTGCGTTAAATATTTGGGTTATATTATACGTAATATATGTTACCTACTTGTTACGTTCTATAGTAATGGCATGCTTATAGTTCATAATTATTAATTAAATTAGTAGCTAATAATGACTATAAAAAATTTCCATAACAAATGTTGTACTATCATGAAAAATGTATAAAAAATGATGCCTTACAAATAAGAAATAACTTGTGCATTTTCTTGCATACCATATCAAGCTCATTGGAAGCGTTGTCATATCAACGCCACTTGCGAAAATGGCGAATGTTTCTGTGCCAACGGTTTCTTTGGAGACGGGGAAAAGTTTTGCACAGACCTAGACCCTTACAACGCTGTCCCCGGATGCACATATTCTGAATATCAGGTCGGATGTTTCTATGAAGAAGAGGTCAGAAAATCATCCATTCAACACACTATGAACCCAGTTGAAGGTATGCTGCAGGCATTGTTTTAATAATGTTTCGTATTTCCTGGTGTTATTCATAGAGATTTAGAATATTTCATTGTCACAATAATTATTAATAAATCTGAATCGTGGCATATTTTACCTATCAAGAATAAAACTAGCATTTTAACTTGTAGCCTAGAATAAGGTTGTTAAGTATGTATATTTATCAAAATGCGAAATAATGAGATATACTATAATTTATGTTCTATAGATTTCCTTATATAAATGACGATAGTGATATGCCTTAACTGATGAGTGATAACCATATTGATTGTATACATTTGTGAAAGCCATTCTAAACTAATCACAGTTCCTTTTGGAAGACAAGTTTGCCTCAATAATAATATTAAATATCAGCAAACTTGAAATCACGAATAAATCACAAAAAATACGATCATTATTTTGTAAACTAACCGAAAGTATTGTAATCGATGTATTGAGTGACTTAACTAAAACAAAATTACATTGTGGGCACGTTGTACATATATTTTATTTTAAATGCTCTTTTAATTATAATATGTTTATAAATATTATATATACTATAGTTTAATAATAATGAATCCTTCCTTCGTTACATACTCATTGTGAAAATAGAAACAGTTATATTGAAGTGAAATTTCATTTACGATGTACTATAAGTATATGAAATATGTACTACTCATTTTCAAAGAATTTAATGAAATGAATCGCCAATAAATACTTTAATTTTTATACATTACAGAATTTGAACTCAGTGAGGAATACTGCAATGATTGCCGACTTTGCGGTAATAATACTGATTGCACGCCTCAACAGAAAGGGTGTAAATGTACTGATGGCTACGATGGGGATCCTTACAAGTCATGCAGAAAGAGTAATGAAGTATTTCAATACTTATTTCAATATTTATCAATGCCTCAATTAGTAATGCTCCTGATTAAAACAAAACTTACGCTAGCATGTTACGATTATTATTTTTATGATTTGACAATATTACAGTGTACAAGTTTTGGATTATTACAAATTTATGTTTTCTCTTCTTTAAACAAAGGAAATTATACACAGAGATTCAACTCTAATTGATTTCACATTCATCAAGCTGTAAATTATGGATAATAGAAAATAGTTCTGTTTTATGAAAAATTCTTAAAACTAGTACGGAGATAGTAGTAGTACATATCTGCTTAAATTTATTATTCTGCCACCGATTACCTCACATAATTCATAATGCAAGCATAAAAAATATCAATATATAAATTTATGATTATATTTTGAATCAATTATCTTATAAAATTAACAATAAATTGTGCGCCTGCATTAAGGGACAGATATTAGAAATATTATCAATCACTTCTAACACAGCGAAAGACAGAAAAGGGCCGGTTTCGATCTTATTTGATCTCATCAACTGAACATAGTCTCGAAACAGCTTCCTCGTGATTACTGTGCAAGCACTTTAACCATCTTTGCTATGTAGAAGTGAGACTGATCCGGCCATTGCGTTAATTATATCTCATGGACTTATTTCACTCTTTGGGAAGGTTAAAACGATTAAATGATTTCACTTCTAGCATGTGGACTAGCAGCTTGTTTCGAGGAAGCTGGTTCGAGACTATGTACAGCTGATGAGATCAAATAAGATCAAGACCAATGTTATAAAACTTTACAGCTTTTAATGTAAAATATATATAACAATTTTACGTAATGAGTTAATCATAGAGTGATGAATACACAGAGCGTCGACTCCAAGGTGGTTGCTATGCAAAAGCGTAATTAATTTGATTATTTCTTTAAAGTCCATTTTAACTAAATGAAATATAATAAAATGAGTATTAATTTATGAAATATATAAATATATAAAATATATAAAAGCCTGCTTATTACTGCTTATCTGCAGAATACGACTATTTGATAATTCTTTGAAGACAATCTCGCCTATAATCATTCACTGGAACTTATCAAGATAGGATTTCTAAATTATGTATCAAACTTTAATTAATTAAAAAAATGGCTATCCACACTGCTTGACATTAATGCAATTTTTATTATTTATGATTCGTGAAACAAAATGGACGAAATCATACCACATCTTATTAATAGGAAGACCTTTGAAATTTGTCTACTGTTAAATCCATTTTGAATACATCATCTTGCGTTCTTTCAAATCGATGTTATTGAATCTCTAAATGAAATATTCACAGTACATAAAAACCCAAGAAAATAAATAAATATAGCTGCTAAAATTCGTGGATATCAATTTTCTATTTTGGAAAAAAATACAATTTATGGTTTAAGCCTGTTGTTTTATACTTGGTGGCTCCTGCATATAGATCACTATTACTCCATTTGTAGTCTATTGGCATTATGACACTGATTATTAAAGACACTGCCAACCTTTACAGCATATTGTTTTGACAAGTACATATTCATAAGTACTTTTTTGAAAATCAATGATATACTGCATGATGTAATACTTGACCTTGGATGATTCATACACACATTCAAAATTGACGCAAAAATATAATTAAAGAATTCATATATTTAGAATATAAATTCGAAATAATCAAACTTCCCGAAAAGTACCAATTTCAAATATGACCGATGCGTCAGCTTAATCGATGAATATATCAAAATAATATAGTTTGTAATGGATGCATATCACTAATAATAAAAATATATCTTTTTGTGAACGTAATCTCTTAAATGAATCAATATATTATTATTGTATTGACACCCATGCATCATTGCATTTTATTAACAAATATATTATTAATAAGAACTTACATTTATTAAGTTTATTTATAGAAAGTAGTGTACTTAATATATGTAAAAAGATTAATAAATTATTTAAAAAAATTGATTTTAATACGTATTTAATAGTTCATTTTATTGTACTACTTATAAAGTTAGTAAACTAAAAGTAGCACATAACATGTTGTATAGAACTATTTCATATTTCTTTAAAAATAATAAAAATGAATTTTACATACTAAATTGACTCTACCAGTAAATGTTGTAAAATTATTCAGATATATACGCGAGATATCCCCAAATCTACCCTATTCATGTCAACAATTGATCTGAACATATCTTTTTTACCATACACCGCAAAACTCAATATTAAAAATATACAATTATATGTATATCAATAATTTTGATAATTATACAAAACTGTCAGATAAAATCAGTATTATTTCTAAATTAATTTTCAAATTCAAGAAAGTATTTTTGGCAAGATTAATAATAGTGATGTATGCAAATATTATTTGTGTAATTATTAGGTGGTTTCATGTATTGGCGGATTTGTAGAAAAAATTTAAATATTATACAAATGACTAAAACACGTATTAGATATAAGTGATGTAATGTAATTAAAATGATTATATCTTTGTTATACTATGATAAATATTGTTATATTGCTATTATTAGCTATAGTCATATTTATATAATTATTGTATTATTTATTCTGAAACATATATTTATTAAAAAAATGCACATTTCTTTGATTATCAAAAAATGTATTACTTCTAATTGAACAATGTTTTTCTTTGTGCATAAAAGAAAACATTTGATAATGAATTCTTTATTATAAATATGTATATATGATATTCCTTTAAAAAATAAGTACCCTTTATATTTATACATATTCCACGTCATATGTATTATTCTCCTCAGTTTGCAATGACACTTGTCATCGGAAAGCTATATGCGAAGAAGGCGAATGCATCTGTGCTGATGGTTATGAAGGAGATGGCATAATCTGTGAATGTCCCGAAGGTCAATATGAACATCAAGAAAGAGGCTGTGTTGAACATTGTAAATATGTTATAGTTATTTTATTTTATTTTATTTTATTTTATTTTATTTTATAGCGAGTGTTTTTTCGTCATTATTATGTTTTAGTATTTGAATTAGTGAGTGATTTTTTTAAAATAAAACTGAACTCGATTCGATGATGTATTAATAATATGGTTAAATAATATGTATTAATCATTTATTTTATTTCATTTCTTTTTTATTGTAAAGAAATATATTTAATTCTTTAGATTTTAGAAATTACTTAACATATTCAACGTGTACCACATTTTAGTGATATAGTTATTATACCAGTATATACATTTTATAATAATTATGATATTTTCCATAATGTAATATGATATCATTCATCATCGTGTGACCTAATATAAAGATATATTACGAATTTATATGAATGAGCTGTTTACTATTAAAGGAAATAATGAGGAATAACTCCCTTCTTTTGTTTTAGTATGTCGCGAAACGTGTCACACAAAAGCTAAATGCGAGAATGGAAGATGCATTTGTATTGCTCCATATGAAGGCAATGGAACAACTTGCGAATGTCCTGATGGTCAAAACGAACATCCACGAAACGGCTGCATTTTTAACAGTACGTATATATTATATTGGAATTTTATTTGAAAATATCTGTTTATAATATATATATATGAATTTTAATAGATTAAAAACATCAGAAGAAAGTTTAGTAAATCTTGTTTGTTGTATAAACGATTAATATACTTAATATTTGTTATTTATTCGGTTGCAGTATGTAATGAAACTTGTCATCAAAAGGCCATTTGTGATGAAGGCGAATGTCTTTGTGTTCATCCATATGTGGGAGATGGAATATTCTGTGGATGTCCCGAAGGTCAATATGAGCATCCAGAGAAAGGATGTCATCTAAACGGTGAGCAATGTTTGGTGTGATTCATTTTATTGTAAAAGAAGAACGTTTTTGTTTAATTTAATAACATAAACACTTTTAGTTTGTAATGAAATGTGTCATAAAAAATCTCACTGCCAGAAAGAAGTATGTGTTTAAAATGATCCTTATGAAGGAAAAAACCATCTGCACGTGACTGATAATCAATACGAACATCCACAGAAAGATTGAATCATAAACGGTCATTATTTTCATTATTTTCAATAATGCAAATTTTATAAAATCTTACATATTAATCTGTATTATTGAAAGTTCAGAATGCACTCATTGTTTAGATTATATAATGATTAAGTTATTTTGAGAAATATAATGTAAGCTTTAAAAACAAAACTATAGATCTCTTTAGTTTGCAATGAAACATGACACTTGAAAGCTCAATGCCGAAAAGATAAATGTGTTTGTATGGAATCTTACGATGAAAATGGAAAACATTGTATAAGCCCTGAGGACTCGTATGAACATCCTGAGAATGATTGCATTTTTGTGAATAGTACTTTTCAGTCAATATACAAAAAAACAAAAATTAGAAAAATTGTTAAACATATACATATGAATTGTACTATTTATGTGAAATTGTTGTTTATTTAAAAGAATTGTGCAAAGAAGTTGTTAACATAACAATAAACTGAAGTAAAGTAACTTATCCACTAGGGAGTGGACCTCTGAGAGTTCGGGTTTTAATAATAATATTTGCAGTATTTACGGCTTTCTTATTTAAGCCACTAAACAAATGTGTAAACCTCAAATTTTACATGTAGTATGCAATGAGACTTGTCACCCAAAAGCGACATGTGAAAAAGGCAAATGTGTCTGCTTTGGAGCGTATGAAGGAGATGGCATATTCTGCCAATGTCCAGAAGGGCAATACGAAGATCCTTCGAAAGGCTGCATTGTAAATGGTGAGAGATTGTGCAATTGTTATAGAATATTTTCATAAAAGCAGCTTATATGAGCAACAAAAAATTATTTAGATTTTTAAATTTAATTGCTATATTCATAACTATCTATAAACAGATTGCAATGAAACATGCCATCGGAGAGCTCATTGCCAGAAAGGAGAATGTGTCTGTATGGAACCTTTCGAAGGAAATGGAACACATTGTAGATGTCCTGAGGATCAATACGAAGATCCCGAGAGTGGATGCATTTTGAACAGTAAGCATTTGTTTTGGTTTAATCAAGTTGTGAAATCTTCAAACAAATAACATTTATCCAATGAACTCAGGAAAAATGTATGTGACTATTTACCAATTAAATTCGATGAAAATATGGATATATTATCTAACTGTACTCTGGATATCTATTGTCTATTGTGCGTATATTATTCTGTAAATTAAAATATGTACGGCTCGTAGATTTTGAGCATTTATTATTCTTCAAAGAGTATAATGGCGTACACCTAGTTTAGGAATATCACAGCATTTTTTATTATAATGAGATTAGCAAATCCGATCGTAAATTTAACAAGGGCAATTCATGAATTGATCATAATAAGACAAAATTTACTTGAATTTGTCAGATATTCATAGATATTTAGCTATTTTTAAATATTATTATCTATTTGCGTTTAACTGGATTTAAATATAGATGCATTTGAGTAAATATGTAGAAAACAGTAAAATCTACTGATCATAATTATATTCATAATTTATATACGTGTGTGTTTCAGTCTGTAATGCATCATGTCACAGAAATGCAAATTGCGAGAAGGGCAAATGTGTTTGTATTGATCCTTACGAAGGCAATGGAACACACTGCACATGTCCTGATGGTCAATATGAACATACAGATAAAGGCTGCATTTTGAACGGTAACGATACTTTAATAATTGAGATTAAGATAAAAGACTATGAATACCACTTCAAATTATATTTAAATCTCAAAAAAATGTATTTGAACTTCTTAGACTCTTTCTTTTAATTTTGGTTGACATAATAAGCAAAATAAATATATTATATGTGTTTTAGACAAATTGATCTAACTCGTATTTTCATATAATGAAATGTTTATTTTTCGTTGTATATGTAGTATGCAATGAAACTTGTCACCCAAAAGCGACATGTGAAAAAGGCAAATGTGTCTGCTTTGGAGCGTATGAAGGAGATGGCATATTCTG